>JAULBZ010005284.1:0-13605 GCA_032360805.1 Neoturris breviconis | reverse complement strand
AAAATGAAAATGCCGCGGGCACTTTATGCCCCCTTCCCCCTTCCCCCCCCCCCCCCATGGTGCATGGGGTTAAAGCAGTCAAAATCAATAAATTTGAGAAAAGTTAATCTATAACGAGGAGTGTTAAGTAAAAAAGCTTGCAATTGATTGTTTTTTTTCTGACAAAGAAATCAATCAATTTCAAGATCAGTGATTCAGCATATACTTCTTCTGGGAATGAATTTTGGAGATGGTCCCTAAGGCTTTACTCAGGTTGAAATAAAAGAAGAGTACATAGACTAAACCATTGGAACCAATAACATAAATTATTGGAACCGATTAGATAAATTATTGGAACTGATTAGTTTTCCTCGAAACGATTATACTCACTTCTTTGTGAATATTATTTACATATAATTTAAATTCAGAAAATAACAGAAATGTAAGATTACCTTGAGATTGCCTTTTTTATTGACGCAAGCTGCAGTCACTTGTTGTTCAACCATTATCAACATTGTCAAAAAGATGGCTGGAACAACGGCTAATATAATTACCCATGGTTCATTGGTGCCAAACGCAGATACAAACAAAGAAGGACGTAATAATTTATTCGGTTGGAAATTATGTGGTACAGTCAAATATTTAATGTTTGTATTGAACTGATTTGCTACAATGGACATGATGATAATCACAATGAAAGTCGCAAAGTTATTGAAGAGATGATGCAGCTAGAAAAAGAAACCAAAAGCCAATGAACACTTTGGCAAAGTAATTTTGGGCAAAGCTTCAAGCAAAAAAATCTGTCCTCCTCAACAATCTAAAGATTTATTCTATTCAAGATGCTCAATGCTCATTGGTGGTTGGAATAAACATTAGCATAAAGGAGTCATGCAGTGTTCGAAGAGCAAATAATCGCTATGGAGGAGAAATTTTTCAGCATAGCTTCATGCAATCAAAGAAACAGTATTGAAAGTAGCCCGCCAAACCGACTGAAAGTTTAACCTAGCCTATAAACACAATTTGATACACACATTATCATAGTATTATGTATACACTAAATAGATTAGATTATGCATATACAGATGTTATAGCATATAGCACAGGGCTCGAAATAACAGCCGGTTCTAGAATGGGGGTTTAATCGAGGGGGGTTTATTCAAGGGTGGAGGCTAATTCGATAATATCTCTAAAAATAGAGGAAGAATCTGCCCTAGAATGCCGATACTAAATTTCTAAATGTTACCACACCTTTTTGGTCAATTAGAGCAAACACACAATTTGGACCCTTCTTGCCTGAAACCCGGACCTGAGTCGACAAAATCTAAGCATTTTTGGTGAGTCCTTACAAAATATCACCTCAAATGCTGGTACCAATTTCAATTAGCACTTTAGAAACATGAATGATCTATTAAGAAAAGCAGGCTGCCACCACAAAGTGATAGTAATAAATAGCCCATCCAAACTTTGTTTGGTGGGCCAAAAATCAACAGCTCAATCAATATTGTTTCTAAAAATTATAAGCATTTGAAATAGTCCACACAAAGCCTGAATAGAACTGGCAAACATCACAGTGTTTCTTGAGTACAGATTTCAGCTTTAAAGCTTTAAACACTTTTTGGCCGTTTGTTGGAGCTCTAGTCTTGATTTTTTTTTTGGACCATATAATGTATTCTATTTCATCAATAACTTATTTCTAGGCCATTGTTTACTATTAATTCTACTATTAACTAACCTTTGTTGGTAGATATCCAAAATGTTTGAAAGAAGAGAAGAATACGATCAAAAACACGGTAGAAATGACTAATAACAACAAAACAGGAATAACACCCTGTCCACAAGCATCTCCAACTACTTTCCGCACAATATCTCCATCAGACACACAATCACGGAAATGGACATCCTTTGCAGAACTAACTATGTTATCGGTAAGCATAGTAACATCAGTATTATTAATAAAGGAAGTAATATTTTGTTGAATATTAACATACTCAATACATTGGCAAGTTTGATTTGAGAAAGTACCAGGAATACTAGCCAATTCGTGGAGCATTTTACACAAGTAATAAAAGCCATAACCAAGTAAAACTAATGGACACAAGACAACAAATATCTCTAATGTGAAGCGTGTTAAATAATGCACATATCTTGAGACATTAAATGCAACAACAATGATGAGTAAAACAATCGTCCATAGGCCAACCCACATACGTAGAGGTAAATAGTCTAAACTATGACTTTCGCATATTTTATACAAAAAGCCATCAAACAATGATAACGGCATTGTAAAGCTCATAATTAGTAACGGTTGTCCACTGAACAATGCAAATGGTATCCCAGTGATAAATAATGAGAGTAAGTGTTCCCTTGTACCCTATAACAAGAAGAAAAAAATTATTTACAGTATTGAAATAAGAGTAAATAATCACTGTGGAGGAGTGGCTTTTGAGAAATAGCTTCAGGCTACAAACTCTGAAATCTCCCCAACAGTGATTATTTTCTCTTATATTGTACATTGAATTACACAAATTTGATCATACAATATGGATCAGTCCTTTTGTAGAAAGCCTGGTTTGTATCAGCTGAAACATTTCAGAGATTGAAATATAAGAGTAAGGCAGCCTTTACATGGAGTTTCATGTCGCCCGAAATGAAATGAGATCTCAAAAACGTGTTAATTATTTTAATGAATTTAATAGATACATAAACGTCCATTATTTTGCGCATGTGTACATGCAAACTTAAGCATGCGCATTAACACTTGAGCATGCGCAAAGATGTTCATTTCGGGTGATTTCTGTTTACATGATCAATCGACCCCCGAAATGAAATTTCATTTCGGTCAAAATGACCGAAATGAAATTATACCTGAAATGAATTTTATTTCGCCCTCAGCATGTAAACACTTATAAAAACATGACCAGAGACAGAAATGATAAAAATCTCATTTCGGGTGAAATGAAACTCCATGTAAAGGCTGCCTAAATAATCATTGTGAAGGAGTGATTTTTTGAGGATAGCTTTAGGCTACAAATAATTTCTTCTTTACAGAAATTATTTTCTCTTATTTCAACCATTGATTTGCCAGGATAAAAAACTTTCAAAAAATCTCACTTGTTTTCTATATGGAAAAAAAATGATGCCCTTGAAAAGTTTTCTACAAGCGGAAAGTTAATTAGTATAACAGCTTACATAAATACGTTATTTTCATTGGGTTCAAAATAAGATATATAAAGCTTCTGAAGCTATGCTCAAAAAAGAATTAATATTTTGTTCTTATTTCAAGCACCGTTTCAAATTTACATAACAATACAGTGTTCAAAATAAGAGCAAATAATCACTGTGGAGGAGGGATTTTTGAACATTGCTTTAGGCATATATATATAGAATTACTCCTATTACCCCGCATAAAAGCATGCGCTGTTAACAAGGAAATCTAACTTTTTTAAATTAACATAATTTTAACCGCTTAAAGGCACATGCCCTTTTTTTCCAAACCAATGGAATGCTATCTGAAGCATAGAAAAGAATGAAAGTGATGCTTAAAATTCATTGAATATTCCTCAAACATACCCAAAGATTTGACCGTTTGCTGCAATAACAAGGTGACTGGTTCTAGACAAAACAAAGGGAACAATGGGCTCAAAGCGCCATGTCAATATTCAAAGGACTGACACAAATTTGAAACTAGTAAAAGATATTAAAACTCATAATGAGTAAAAAAGAATAATTATGTGAAAATACGAATATAGTATAATTTAACCCTGTGATTTTGTTCCAGATAAGGGCACATGAGCCTTTATCCGGAATAAATGCACTTTTAAATGAGGTACGTTCTTACGTGAGATAATAAGGCATATATATATATATATATTTTAAATCGTCCCCCCCCTCTCAAGCTTCACAACTTTACAGAGAAACAAGTAGATGGCAGTGTTTACTGGGACGTGGTTGAAATTTTTCACCTGAGGGCGGTATTGAACCGGGAACCTCCAGATCATAAGCACAACCGCTTAACCACTGAGCCACTACTGCCTATATTATCAAACTATCCTCCACAAAGTAATTTGAACACAATCACTTAGTGCTTCAAAAAATAAGAGCAAATAATCACTGTTGAGGAAAGGTGTTTGAGCATAGCTTCAGGCTATTAATGCTTAAGCTTATAATTAGAAATCACTCCTCCACAGCGATTATTTGTTATCTGCTCTCAAGTACTTACTAATAATCCACCAGTACCTCTGCGTTGATGATCACCAACTGTAGTTATGACAGCAAGCAATGCAAAGTATATGAAGAAAACAGTACCAAAACATTTCAGACTAAAACCATCCTGTAAATCCCGAGCACGTTTTTTCCAAACGTGGAAATCGTTAATAAGGCCATTGAAACATTGTTTATTATATTGACTTGAACCTTCCTGTTCTAATGATTCCCCTGTTTCAGATTCTATGCTACCCAACAATTCAATTGCTGTTTCTGCACTTTTGTGATCTATTGCTTGCCTCCTTGATGGCTTTGCACATCCATTAGTTGGAGGATCAATTCGGATTGAAGGATCCCATTCGCCAGGTGGAAGTACAATAACCTAATCACAATAAAATATAATTTGAAATTAATTTTCTAAAATTCTCCACGAATGTAGGCATCGTTTTGACATAATAACATTTAAGATCAAAGATCCCCACTAATAGGTCCTAAGATAGGGGTTACAATACTTGCTGGTCATCACTATGGAGGAGTAATTTTTCATAATATTTTTAGCCAGCCAATTTGGTTGAAATTGGTCTGAAAAATCTCTCCTCCACAGTGATGTCCTGCAGTTATTTTAACCTCTGCTAAGACAATTATTGTTAAGTTGCACAATGACAAAAATATCAAAGGAATCTTACCATACTGAATGTTTGATGTGCATTGTCAGTGTAGAGGACTAAAAATGGAGAATTCCATCTTACATAAAATTGACGATTCCTACCTGTTCTAAGAATTCATCAATACCAGCGATTAAATCTTCTCTTGACTTAGCTTTGTACGCAACATCATGAAAAACCTAAAAGAGCAACAAAATATTTAACTAACACAAAATACAGTCTTCAAAATTTATTACGGGAATCACCTGTGGAGGAGTGCATTTGAACATAATTCTCAGCTGGACCAGCTGAAAATTGCAAATGCACTTCCCCACAGGTGATTGCTATAGTGAATTTTGAAGACTGAAATACCAGTACTCAATTTTCAGCCAACAATCTAAAAACATCTTCTTATTAAGATGCTCAATGCTCATTGGTGGTTGCAATAAACAATAGCATAAAGGAACAATGCAGTGTTCAAAATAAGAACAAATAATCACAGTGGTTGAGAGATTTTGAGACAGGCTTTATAGCCTGAAGCTACACTCGGTAATACTCTACAGTGATTATTTGCTCTTATTTCGAACACTGGCCAAGATTTCCTTAAATTATTTCCTCTAATTAGCACCTATGCGCTTATTAAATTGTTTTCATGGTTTAGTGGGGTTCAAAAGGGTATACAAAATGCATGGAAGTAATACAAAGAAAACAATGATGGTTCCAATAAACTAGATTGTATTATCACAAGGATTAAAATAAGTGCCGGTCATCACATCACTGTGATTATTTGCTCTTATTTCCAACACTGGCCAAGATTTCCTCAAATTATTTCCTCTAATTAGCGCCTGTGTGCTTATTAAATTATTTTCATGGTTTTTAGTGGAGCTAATTAATTTCAAAAGGGTATACAAAATGCTCTGGAGTAATAAAAAGAAAACAATGATGGTTCTAATAAACTAGATTATATTATCACATGGCTTAAAACAAGTGCCGGTCATCACGTGGAGGAGAGATTTTCCCAAATATTTTTAGCCAATCTCTCCTCCACAGTGATGATCTGCAGTTATATTAAGCCCTGTTATCAGTCAATATCAATAAGATAGATGATATTATGAATGAGCCATGGGCACTTATTAGAGGGGATGGGAGAGAGGGGCTTATTAAATTATTTCATATTGGAGGGAGACGCTTAATAGAACGCGGGTGCTAATTACAGGGAATACGGTATGCAAAAAATCAAACTTACGATATGCCCCAAATCAGCATACTCGATAATATTAAGAACACCACCGTCAAGTTTACTTATATGTGAGATTTTTCTTTCCCGAACGTGAGAAAATTTCCTCTCAGGAAGTTCCAACATTTTTATTTATATACAACAGTCGCATTTGTAAACTGAATTATGTTTTATGTTCAAAATATGTTTTATTTATATTAGGATAGGAAAAACATGCTTTGCTTAATACCGACCGTAATCAGATTTAATAGTTTTCATTTACAAAGGAAATAAAAGAAGAAACACGAATAGCAAATATAAATCTGTAAAGATAAAAAATATAAACCCCTGACAGCAAACGAATCATAGAAGCATAATATATTTTCTATTGACATAGTTTAATATTGATATTATAAAGCAATCAAACTTCATTTTAGTCACAAAAAGTAAAAACAAAGAAAAAAACAAAAAGAAAACATAATATGAAACAGATTTATTTACATCTCAACATTTAATAAACTGCCAGCCGGCAAAAACCTGTTAAAAGTCAGCAAAATAACGTTGTTCTAAAGTTATTTTGCTGACTTTGAACAGGTCTTTACCGGCTGGGTGGTTATGTAAATGTCTCCTTATTCAAATGTAAATGTCTCCTTGTTCAAAACACCAGAGAAGTGTTTTCTGTGCATATATTCAAATTTGATAGGCTGAAGCTATTCTCACTATCACTCCACCACATCAATTATTTATTCTTATTTCGAATGCTAGCATATCATATATTTTTGAAGCCATTAGAAAAATCTATGAAAATTGAAAAATAAATAAAACGGAACTGAAGCTGAACATCCATTTACTTTTTCTATCAAACTTATTCTTTCATTCTTTTAAAAAAGATTTGATTTGATTTTTAATTACAAATATTTCTATTCCTTTTGCTACATTTTGAATTCATTTTCATACAAAACCACTATTCAAAATTTTACACATGGCTGATAGCTTGCACATGCTTGCACAATATCACTAAATACATCTAAAATATTTACAAGCTAATCCATTGTTACTACAAATTAATTAAAAGTAATTATTTAAAGTACCTAATGAGAAGTGCAACATATTAGCCTTATTTTGAGTGCTGGTCCTTTAAAGTATGACTTTCAGATATAGGCAAGCAACAATTAGCTTGAATATATACACCTTCCAGTTTTGTATTAACTGTTAGGGATATAGAAAGTTGTGACTTACTTCATCAGCCATTAGTGTTGATATAGCTCTACCAATTTCATGATATCTTCCAGGCGAAACACCAGGACCAAGCATGATGAATAAAAATCTTGTGGGTATAGGAACTTCTGTTAAGTCTCCAATTATCGAGCTATTAGCTAATCGAACAAATGCTGTGATAGGTTTCTCTAGGAAATCAACTTCACCGACAAGTATATTTGAAGCTTCAGAGTTAGCTGGCAGTTTCTTCATAAATCCAGGGGTCTAAAGTAAATATATAAAAAGATTAAATTCCATGGCACAGCAAAAGTTCCAGAAATAGAAACAAATAACACTGAGGAGAAATTATTGAATATAGTTTCAGTCTGTACCCAGTCGACTTTGAACAGGTTTTTGCTGACTGGGTATAGCCTAAAAATATGCTAAAAAACAACTCCTACAGCGTGGGGTATCCATAAAGAATAGCCGTAAAGGTGGATTTACACTAGACAAATTATTTCTTGCTAAAGCCAGAAGAAGACATTCCAGTGGTAGAAATAGGCAACAAACTTCCTGATGTCAATTTTTACCAATGTAATATTTTCTCTTGGCTTTTGTGCAAACATTTGCAACAAATAAGCACTGTAAGGGAGTGATTTTTGAGCATAGTTTCAGGCTGCAAACCTGAAACTGTGCTAAAAATCCTTCCTCCACAGTGATTATTTGTTCTTATTTCAAACCATGCAACACCCTCCTCTGCAAAAATGAACTTCAATTATGTAGATAAATACCAAACAATTACAAGTGACACTTCACCATTCTCCAAAGATACTATATTTAAAGGCCAGTTTCCACCATATTTAAAGGCCAGTTTGCACTTCTCAAGTTGATTACATGAACTGGTTCCTGAGCATTTGCTAAGTTTATTTCCAAGTTTAGTTTACCCGCTTGCCTCTGCTTTGTACGCTGAAGCTATGCTCAAAATTCTTCCACAGCAATTATTTGCATACATTTTAAACACTGAGCTGTAATCTCAGTTGACAAAGCCTTTCTCCATAGCAGTTTCTGATGTGACTGCCTGCCCTTATAATGAAAAGTTCAAAATGCATAAGCCTGAAATAACTGTCGGATATAACTCCTAGTATTCTTAGAGTATAGTTTCCAGCTTTGCAGAAAACACTTCGCTACAGGTGATGGCCAACAGTTATTTTTAAGCTTGTAAATACCTTATCATTATTATCTTCTTCACCAGAAAGCACTGGGGTTGGATACACCAGATGTCCTTGTGTAGAATTTGATCTTTCAAAATTTGGTGGAGTTAATGATGTGGTTGGAAAAGCAGGTTGTGAAAAATTACGGAACAATTTAACTTTTGGACCTGATGATGGAAATGGAGCACTAATATCATTGAGCTCGGTCATAACTTGATTATCTTCGTTCGCATGCCCATTAGATACATGGTTACCAGTTTTATTTATTTTTTGAGAGGAAACGCTGGGGTGTAGAAGATTTACTGATTTTCTACTACTTATGATGTTACTTAAATTTCTTCTGAAACCAGTATTTCTTTGATGTCGATGTTTCCGTAGTAGAGTATCGCGAACTTTAGCCCGAAATATTTCTTCTAATTTATTACATGATACCAAATTGTCAATTACAAGGTCTAATAAGAAAATTAGTAATTAAAGAAAAGTAACATACATTTACTGGTGTCCTGAACATCATACATACATCATACATAGGCCTACATCATACATAGGTTTTCTGCATGGGTTTTACCTCTTGGTACAAACACAGACAGACAACAAAAGTAAGATAATCCACATATATATATTTGTGTCCTAAACCTAGCCTATAGTATAATCTGTTGGGTTTTTTATCTATCAGTAGATAGAAATGTAAAGGCAATTAGCTTCAGAAATGTATCCGATTTTCATTTTCACACTAGTATGCAAGTCTACAAATCAAGCCTACCCAGTGGGCAAAAACTTGTTAAAAATCAGCAGTAAAGACATAAGAACAACATCAAAGACCTTACGCTAGTGTCTTTACTGCTGACTTTGAACAAGTTTTTTGTCCACTGCTACATAACCAGCGCTCGATAGAAGAGCAGTGGTCGAAGTAAGAGCGAATAATTACTGTGGAAGAGGGATTATTGTGCACAGCTTTAGGAGATATGCTCAAACATCACAGCAATGTTCCTATGCCATGCACACTGAATCACATCTTTAACTGATCATGTAATTTATCATACGTATGTAACAATTTATCCCCAAAGAGCAGTGGCCAAAATAAGAGCTAATAATCACTGTGGAGGAGTATTTCAATATTATTGTAATCACTGTGGAGGAGTATTTCAATATTATTGACTCAGATTCTCCTGCACAGACATTACAATACTCACTTCAAAAACTAGTTACTGATAATAAATTCAAGATATATAAATTTAAATAATTTTTCTGTACCCTGTAGAATTCATCATTGCATTTTTAGAACATTAGCTCATCTACCAAGATATTTTTTAAGCCAAGAATTAAAATAGAAACAATCATATATTATTATGCAAGAGTAGAACAAAATAAAATGCACGAACCAGCAACTCCTGATAATGTGTTAGCATCCATATCTAACATGACAGTACCAGCCATGAGTGAGCTACGTAGTTCCAGCAAACTGTATAATGACAGTGCTGCCACATGAGGTTTACTCCAACGATCACCACCTTCTTCAACATCCTCTTCGTATTTATACCTGAAGAAATTACATTATCTCATCAATGCTCGAAATATGAGTTAAACAATCACTGTGGAAGAGTGATTATTGAGCATAACTTCAGGTTAAAATAAGGTCTAAAGCTATGCTTAAAAATCCACTAGTGATTATTTGTTCTTCTTTCGAGCCCACGTGATTTTTGTTAACCACTTTTTAAAATTCAAACATAAATTGAGATTGATGTTTTTCTTTTGAGAAATATCGATTGTTCCTGTAAGACTCTGATGCTGAAAATAATATGGTACAAATACTTGAGGGGAAAGCGATTGAACATGATTTGATTTATGCTGAATTAGATTTATACTGTTGGTTATACTGAAATTAACTTGACAACATTAAGATATTATAGCAGTGACTGTGAGCAGTTTCAGAGGGTAAGTGAGATTGTGAGTACTTATAACATAAAGTACTTATTTAAAGGTTCCTGACAACGAAGCATTTTAGACTATACAAGGTCATATTATGGGTATTTTTAGCCAGAAATGAGCCTGGAAGTGCGCAAATTTAAAGCTAAGCAAACATCTCAAACTTTGAGTGCACAAAATTAACTCACACAAACTCAAAGCTGAGCGAAAATGAGTACTTCTCCAATCTCAATATGAGTAAAGTATTTAGTTTTAACTTTTTAGAAAATGATCGCACATGGAACATTACGTATTTTGTACATAGTTTGCATATGCATAAAAAAGTTGTATTGAGAATAGAGATACTTAACATTCTTTGTAGCTAAAACCGTTATATAATTCAGATACACATAAGATAAAATACAAAATAAAATATTTGTGTGTTCACGCATTTGCTGTAATTTTCCAAAAGAGGACTGAAACTAGTCATCTGGCAGACTCTCAAATTATCAAACTTACATCAATGCTTAACAAATCTTATTGTCATTTATAAGTTTTGCTACAGTAATGTAAACATAACTAATATCTGCTTGCTTTCTCATACACCAATTTAGTCAAAATCAAAAATAAATATGAAAGTGGCTATTGTTTATATACCCTTGCATGAGTAGCTTGAGCTAAACAAGTAGATGTTTATATTGTAGGCTACATGTTAGCCAAAAACAAGAGTTATTATTTCTATTTAAATTATGAAATAATGCCAATGCAGAAGAAGAAAGAAGAATGTAGAAAACGCTTATATCTGTTCTGGTATATTTTTATCATATATGCGCCGGCAAAAAAGTTTATTTAAAAGTTAATACCAGTGTTAAAAGGCATTATGAATGAAAAAATTCTTAACACTTTAACGTTTTAATCATGCTTAATAGTACAACAGAATTTAGACCATAATAACATAACCATAATAAAACCTTACCAACGGGCTGTTTCTTTCCATTCAACATTTCCATCCAAGTAAACAAATAATTCTTCAAGCTCAGTAAATAGCTGTGGATTTCCATGTACAACTTCTTCTTCTTCACCACCAAGTATAAACTTCACACGTTCAGCCGCAGGTGCTGGTACGGTATCCACTAAAGAAAAGACATGTAAGGCATAAAAAACTGTTTACTGAAAACTATTCGCAAAATATACATTCTTCCACAGGAGACAGTTATTTTCCAACTTAATAACACATGAATAAAATTCAGTAACTAACTTCGGTTTGGGTGATGGAAGTACTAATCTGTAGATAAGCCCTTTTATTACTACTTGTTTTCGCTTCGCAATTCTTAAATAATAATGATTTTTTCTAACAAATCTTTCAGATTGTTACTCTATATACAATCTTTCTTAGTCTATATCTTAGTCTATATCCAAGCTGTTTTGTTCTCAAATGAAAACAAAAACAGTTGAGTACAAGCATGTGCTAAAATAAAATATGTCTTTGTCCGACGTAAGTACATGGTATGAGAAATATCCAGTATTAGTCTGAAGTAAAAATAGAATATCATCTGACGTGCGCCTACTGTTTTGTTGATATTCTACTTATGTCAAAACCTAACAATTTGAACTCTCGTTCTGTTTAAAACTCATGTGTTTTTTTTACGTACAGTAACATGTCTTACTTGCTATTATTACCTACGCTGCAAAATAATACACTTAAATAAAAGTTTTCTTTTGCGCTAATGTTCTATAAAATGAATTTTAAATGGCTTTTCCAGTAGATAAAAGTTACTAGGCGTTTTGTCCGACTTGAAAAGTGCTAATTTTCGGTAAGACTGCTTCATAAACGTCCGACGTGATAATTGTATGTCCGACTAGTTTTCATTTGTAACGGACGTCTTGTCTGACGTAAAATAAAAATTATATTCAGGCCTGTACAATAGCAATATTTTTACATATATGATACTGGACTGGAATACACACTGGAGTTATTTAAAAATACATTCACATCTCAGAGGCGATCTCTATATTAATACCTACTTTGAAGAGTTCTAACTTACCCGAAGTTCGTAGACAAAACATCCTTCTTTATAGTATTAAAACAATTAACTGATTTTAACCTGTTTTACTTTCATTAAAAATGATGACAGACAATGACACATGAATACGTCATATCCATGTGAAAAAACAAACAAACAAAAATAAAACAATAATATAAATCATTTAATTCCATCCATTAGTGTTGAATCATATATTGGTAAAACAACAATGTAAATCTTGGAACAGTTGATGTTCTCAGAAGTTGGAAAGGTTATGTATATAATATACATCAATATGCTTTCTTGGTGATATTATTGACAAAAGGGGAAGTAAAAAAATGACGAACAAATAAACGCATCAACATTATGGTTAGAATAACAATAACAATATAGGAAATAATTTTCTTTGATCATCTAATCTCTGATAGATATTGACAACAGCAATTACAAAAACAAAAACGAAACAAAAGAAATTAATAAAAAGTACAAAGTACAAATGTCAAAAAGGATATTCTGTGAAGAAAAAATTTAATTGCAAACCACACACATGGTTAATGAGACTCATCATGCTACAACAGAACTACTAACTTTGGTAGAAGCTAATTTTTTTTGTAGTAGTATTCTGTTTAATAAAAGTTCAGATTCATAAAAGGGTTCACCTCCTACGTAATTCAAGTGGTTGAAATAAGAACAAATAATCGCTGGTAAAGGAGTGATTTTTGAGCATAGCTTTAGGCTACAAAGCCTAAAGCTATGCTCAGAAATCTCTTCTCCACAGTGATTATTTACTCTTATTTCAACCATTGTAATTGGCACAGGAGGGTTATAAGTGTATAGCTATGTAAAAGGGAATGATAGACAGCTGTGATTAAATTAGGATAAATCTCAAAGGTATATTAACTATACATGCAGAGCTCCTACATCTCCATTTGGAAAAATCTAATAAGTCCATTCTTCAATACAGGAAAGCTAAAAAAACTTTATCAAAACAAATCCTTGGTAAAGGAGTTTCTATTCATATACAATGGACAGTGTTTGAAATAAGAGCAAATAAACGCTGCAGAGGAGGGATTTTTGAGCATTGCTTCAGGCTACTGATAGAGTTGTACTTAATATTTTTAAGAAACAAACATTATATGTTGACAGGGCTCGAAATAACTGCCGGTCATCACTGTGGAGGAGAGATTTTTCAGAATATTTTCAGCCAAGTTGGCTGAAAATATTCT
>JAULBZ010005283.1:0-13606 GCA_032360805.1 Neoturris breviconis | reverse complement strand
AAGGCACAAAAAGCCCTCCTCCACAGTGATGGTTTGTTCTTATTTTGAACACTGATTGTATTTTTTGTGAAATATACTTCTTCCAACCCTGAACATAACTGTCGGAATCACTTGTGGAGGAGTGTTTTTTTAATATATTTTTCAGCTGCGCCTCCTCTTTTGAGGACTGAGTCATCGTTTTAGTTAAATTTCTGTTATACATGGTTGATGCTTACACTATTAACGATCTTTTGTGTAGGAAGGAATTGAACTCATCTTGGTCAATAATGATATCATTGTATGAAGCTTTCATTGGATGTATATTTAAAACTGAAATTGAAATGTTTGTCTGTGATTACTTTGTGTAAAACAAAGATGGAGTCAATCTGGAAGCTTGTGTTTCTATTAGGATTGCAGCAGGCTATATTAGGGGTGAACTGTATCATGACATGAGGCAAAATCTGTTCTCGGTGGTTGAAGTAAGAGCGATTAATCACTGTGGAGGAGTGATTTTTATGCAAAGCGTCAAGCTACAAAGCCTGAATCTATGCAAAAAAATTGCTCCTCCACAGTGATTATTTACTCTTATTTTTGCTGCTCTCTCTATATATTCCGTGCTTAATTAATATATTTTCACCTTAGGGCAAAACATGTGACAAATGCAAACCTTTGTTTGTTGGCTATCCAATAAATGGAAGTAGTTGTCAACCATGCTTGAAAGTGTGTAACAATAATGCTGATATATGCATGACAGGGATACAACATCAAACAATAAGTGAATATGTCAAGAATAACATTACGCTACTAGTGAGTTTTTAATTGATATACTTGCTAAGGAACCATCTTTAAAATTCGTTACCAGGGGAAGAGAACTGACTCAATGAGCTTGCAATTGATTGGTTTCTTTGTACCGAATTTAACACTCTTTATCATAGATAAATGGTTCTCAAAATTATTGATTTTAACTTTTTTTAATGCTGCCAAAAATGGCTCCTAAAGAATACTGTGTTGACGATTTTAAGTCTGGAAACAACTGCCAGACATCACCTGTGGAGGAGTGTTTTTTCAGTTTAGTTTTCAGCTGATTTTGTAATTCAAAAAATGAATGAGCCTATCAATTGCAAAATCATTGATAATACAGTAGTCTTCAGGGGTGAAAATAACTGTCGGTCATCACTGTGGAGGAGAGATTTTTCAGAATATTTTTAGACAATTTAGCTGAAAAATCTCTCCACAGTGATGACCGGTAGTTATTTTAACGCCTGACCTTTTTCTCATTAAACCAGTAATGATCTTTTTTTCTGATAACTTGAAGGTAAGGTATAACTCTCAAAAAAACTCACTAAATTCGATTAAACTTATGGAATATTTCAAATATCTCTACTCATAATAATAATAATGATACTAATATTCCAGTGTTTGAAATAAGAATAATTACTGTAAGGAGCGATCTTTGAGTATTGCTTCAGGCTATAAAGCCAAAAGTGATGCTTAAAAATTTGTCTGCTAAAGGGATTATTTGTTTTTATTTCAATCACTGGAACATTCTTATATTGTATCTTTTCTTTTTAATTTTCACCTTTCACAAGTTTTGTGCAAGTAAATCCTATGAAACTTAAAATGGTACAAATTCATTCTTCATACTGTTCTTTACTTCTTACTCACAGTGCGCAAAAGTTATATATTTTGTAGTGCACAAAAATTTAGCAGCACGTATATTGGATATTTTGAACTGTGCGAATATTAGAGTGAGCATAAAAATGAGAGGGACGAGAAAATTAAAAAGAATCAGAAATCTGCTATTAATGTTTTATTGCTTAAAATAAGAACAAATAATCAATGTGGAGGAGTGACTTTTGAGTATGTTTTCCAGCTTTATAGCCTGAAGCTATGTTTAAAAATCACTTCTCCACAGTGATTATAATGTTCTCATTCCAAGTGCTGATCTACTATCAATTTTTTAATTTTTTTTACTTTATAGATTGCACAACTTGTAAATGGCCCTAAGTTTGTTGATGATGTTGTATGTTTAACTTGCAAAAAATTTAGTGAAGGTCCAAAATGTGAATCTTGTGTAGATGGATATTTTCGAAGAGAAGATTTTATTGGACAATGTACAAGGTAAGACATCGTCTCAAATGTAATAATATATAGAGTAGAGTAATGTATCCAAGGGGATAAAATAACTGTCGGTCATCACTGTGGAGGAGAGATTTTTCAGAATATTTTTAGCCAAATTGGCTGAAAATATGTTAAAACATCTCTCCTCCACAGTGATGACTGGTAGTTATTTTAACCCTTGGTATCACATGCCATAGTGGACAAAACTATAATAAATTTCTGTATCAAGATTAGCAATATATAAATTACATTTTCATTTAATAAAAACCAGGGATTCTTTATATAAATTACATGTATAAATCATGAATATCATATATAAATTATCAAATTATTCTTAATGTATAAATAAATAAATTCCAAATAAAAAGGGGATGCGCAAAGGTGATGCGTAGACTTTAATAAATTAAGATGTGCAAAGAACTTACACGAGAAAAATTAATTAAATACATAACATGTTGTATGGACATTTTTGGGGTTTTGCGGTTTAATGAAAATTGATCATTTGATGTCTATTCAATATTGAACACATCACCCTGATATCTAATGTCATTTTCAATGTCTTGTATTGGGTTCTGCGTGAATTTGGGAAGAATTTGAATAAGATTCTGACTCCTAGTTACCAGGGCTTTTTCATCAATGATTCAGACTAAAGATGAACATTTGATTAAAATTGTCGGCATAAACGTGTAGACAATAGCAAAGAAAACATGTAAATATAGGGATCAGCAAATGAATTTTACTAATGAAATATTAAATATACTGTGTTTCTTTGCATATATCTATCCATTGTCACATGACTATTGTTCCTCCATTGTTCTAAGCCTAAAAAAGTCCTACGAATACATCGAAAGCGAAGCCTAGGGCTTATTACGCAGAGAAATATAGAAGTATACAATATAGAAATATACAATGCTATATTATTTCATGCCAAAAACGAGAGATGAATTGTTTGTTTTAATTTTGACGTATAGAGGCTAACTAAGACGACAGCTAATACATGTAAAGCATGGTCATATCATGATGCTTTTCTTAGGTGAAAATAGAAGGTAGTAGATGGGGTTTTCTTTTACTTATGTAGCGTTTCTGTGTGAGCTTGGCCATATTTAATATTAGTTGCTCAGAGTTGACTTAATTATATCATAAGCATGTTTGTAACCAACTTTGCATATTCAGAAGGGAAAAGCAGACATAATTGGTGGCCATAGCATGAAGAGATGTGAAGATAAACAAAGCAAGGCAAGAGTATAATAAAGCAAGCGGAAATGGCTTTTGTGTTTCACCAGACAGTGTATTAAAGTCACATATCAAGTTTCTTTATGCAGTTAACACCTGTCTGAATCCGTTTTTGCTATCATTTTTTTAAAAACTTTTTATTTATATGGGATCTTTATCTCATAATTTATATTCTTTCGCAAACCCATGTTACAAAGCGTATTTTGGATGCACAATTGCTCCCATATATAAATCCTCCCGGTTACAAGCCCACTCAAAATGGCCTTTGAAATTATTTGAAATTATAAGCTAGAAATCGAATGTATTAAAAAATGAAATAATCTGACATGCGCAGACCGAACGGCTAAAAGGTGCCAACATGCGAAAATATCAAAACTTGACTCAATGTTGGAAGAAAAATTTGATCGATTTCAAATTTTATCCAATATTGCAACATGATCTAACACATCGACTAAACGGTGCTAACATGTTGCATGCAACATGTTGGCTGATGTTGGATCCTGATATTAGCACCGTTTTCCTGAGCCAGTAAGAGTTTTGCAGATGCTTTGCAAGCATTATCATAGTATTTCAAAAATAATTTTGAAAGTTATTGACATTCACTCCGATTGCAAAGAAAGTGCTCCACGAATGAATACTATTTGTTACCCTACCCCAAATCAAAACCCTAGAGAATAGGTACATGGTGGTTTTACAATGTTGACATAAACAGTAAAAATTGAAGCAGTCAGAGTGTCGTTAAATTATCTAACCGGAATGCAAAATCAGTGAAGAACCAGAATCTGCTGATTTTCCGGAACATTCGAAAGCTTATATTTAAACTAACTGGCTTCTACGGTTTCTGGCAGAATTTCAAACTATTTTGGAAGAATCACAGATCTTGGATATTAGACTTGCATTCGCCTGGTTGAAACTTGAATATAACCATAGAAGACTTGTGTCAAAATTCAGTCACATCATTATTAAAAGTAAGTGTTTTGTGAATTTTGGCATTATTCAACTTTTCTTTCATACATTCTACATTTTGTTGCCTCTCCCACAGAATACGTTCCTTTCTGGGAGTTTTCTTCTGATGATTTTGATGGATATTAATGTCAGATTTCCTGAACACAAAAACACATTAATGGATAGTAATGTACATTGGCTGTAGAAGGCAACAGACTGTGTGAGGTATTTAAGCTTTTTCTGTCGATAAGGCTAACATTTTGGTAATATTTTCTATTCTTATATTTTGTATTAATTAACTTGTTGTTTGCACATAGATTTTTGCCATTCTGCAAATTTTCAGAAATTAAAAAAAAATAAAACATCAAAACTTTTTCTCATCAATGGAAGAAAGAAAATCATGCCTTATTGATTTCTATATTTTTCTTTCTTATGTTGTCATTTAGTATCATCAAAAGTAATTCCTTTGTTTTACTTCAAGGTTTTCGTTATTTGCAAAACTAAATAATATACCTATTCATAAATACATGAAAATACAATGTATTGGCTGCTCAAAGTAAAAAACTTGTTGCAATGCAATAACTTCCTATTTGTGCAGTCCCTGCACAAAAAGAAAGTTATTGCATTGCAACGAGTTTCTACCGTGAACAGCCAATGTCTCGTTTCCATGTATTTTGTGAAAAGATCTGTACACAATATTTTCAAAAGGTAAGGAACCATTTCAAAATTTTGCTTGGTAGGGTGTTATTAACTAAATTTGACAAAATTTAACAAAAATGAATCTGTACAGAAGTGTGCTAGGTCAACGAACTTTGGTACGAAGAAACCAATCCATTGCAAGATTGTTGACTAAGTGTTTTCCTCTGTAGATTTTATTTTTGAGATGGTCCCTAAGTGGCCATCTTAATGCTCAGGGCATTTATCTAGTACAATAATTGTTAAATCAGGAGGGGGGTTTAGTCAGGTGGGACTGTTAGCAAGGTATTTTTAATATTTCAATATTTTTCGTGTTGTATTTATTTCCTATTATTGGTACCTAGCTTACTCGCATTTTAGCAATTTCAAATAATCGCCCTGGGTGTTATTTCAATTCTAATAACTTTATATTTACCATTATGTGAGGTGTGTTTAATATTTGAAAATACAAGGATTTGCAAAAATCAATCCACACGAGTTTGCAATCTTTGCTTTTAAAAGTGTGCCTTAATGGAGTAGGTTTATAAAGCAATTTTACAATAAAATGTCTGGTACATACAAAGTTGGCATCTAGCATGCACATTATTAGATAATCCCTTTTTGACAACACAACTATTTTTGATAAATTCTGTCCGATTTAATTTCTTTATTTCTTGGAACCAAATTCTGTTGTTATTACCTATTTGACAGACCTCAGAAAATCTTCTGTGTCAAATAGGTGTTCGTTTGATGTCAAATACTGTATTTCTTCGAATAAATGCCTAGGCGTTTATTTAATATCAGAAGTTTATTCAAGAAGAAAAATAGGTGTTTGTTTGAGATAGGCGCTTAATCGAAGATATACTGTGATTTATTTTTGGTTCTCTCTTTTATGTATGTTTTTTAAGGGTGATCATCACTTGTCATTATCAGTTTTGCTTTTGGTGATGATCTTCCTTCAACATTAGTTTTATTTGTTACGTCATTTATTTTTGCAAGTACAATGCGACTTTCGTGATTATTTGCTAAATTTAAAAAACCTGCAAGAATTATTGAATTTTTACTATTAATACCTCAATTTATAATATAGTAATTAATTAGTAATTATCAATTATATTACAATACAGAGTTATTCCATACGTACGTCAATTATAGATTTTAAGATTTTATTTTTGAGTCAGTGCAACCAGGAAAGCGATGTTCTCTCAGTGACTCATGACTTGTGGCACTTGTGACACATGTCTGAGTAAAGTTTTCTGGTGGATCTTTACTAGGCGTATTTGTTTGCGCAAATTCTAAATGAATCCAATACATTGGTTAAAAGTGACGTCACCAACCAATGTAATAGCTTTGTTTAAAATTTGTGTGAACGAATTCACCCAGTGGAGATAAGTGAAAACACAAAGGTAAAAACCAATATTAAAAACTTGCAAAAATAAGTAACTTTAAGATATTTTATTGTGTCTTATTTGTATTGTGTATTGTTAAAATGCTATTGATAAAATATATTTCTTACTCTTTCTCTGTGTTACTGTAGGTTTCTATTTGCAAGTTGATAATTTTTTTGTATTTGTATTCGTGGTACCAATTCAAGTGAATCTTCATGTTGCATTGCTTTCAATTACGTTTCATACTGGTATAATACGCTTTGACAACCTCAATTAATATATAGTAACTATATATTTGCCATATAATGGTTCCTCCTTAATTAAAGTTTTTTATGTTAGTTAAAGTATTCTTTGTCAGTACTGTTTTATGGCACTGTATAAAATTTTCACAATCAGTTATAATAATAACATGCTTTGGCAGTCCACTTTTATAAACAAATATTCCATATGCACTTGATTTCTCTTTTTTTAATGCTTCAGCACTCCACTAAACAGCTATGCTCAAAAATCACTCCTCCATAGTGATTATTTTGCCCTTATTTCTTATACTCTAGAGTATAAAGGAACATATGGAGTGCACTCAACATCATAATGTTGAAATCTGTTGTATTAATAGATTAAAAATACAATGTAAAAGACTTAGTAGTCAAAATAAGAGTAAATAATCACTGTGGCGGAGTGTCCTGAAGCTATGCTCAAAGATCTTTCTTCCACAGTGATTATTACTCTTATATCAACCACTGAGACTGCTGCCAATAATGTTTCTGGTTCCCTTAACTGCTGGGCAACACCTGTGAAGGAGCGTTTTTGAATTCAGTTTTTAACTGTCCAGCTGAAAACTAAATCGAAAAAAACACCCTTCTACAGCCGTATGTTTGTATACGCTTCATGGTATTCCATACTATATCCCAGGTTTGGCTCTAGTGAACCTTTTTAATATTATTTTAGACTTTTAAAATTAGTGTACGATTGTCCCAAGCGTGAATGAATACTGTATTTGTTCTCTTACTAGGTGTCTATGTAATGATCATGCATTCTTGTGTAACAAAACTTCTGGGGAAGGTTGTGCATGCTCTCATAATACTATGACAAACCGTGCTTGTATGAAAAATTGCGTTGATGAACAGGTAAATCTATTTGTTGACATAGGACTTTTTGACCACAAATTACTAATTTGCACAATAATATTATCTGTATTTCATCCCTTATCCGTTCATTTGAGTATGTGTATAGGATATTTGTGGAGGAGGGTACTGAAACAACAATCTTGAAATTGAATGGTTTAACCCTTGTCCATTTATATTTTTAGTGCTCAAAATGTGTTTCAAACTTTGTTGGTGAACCGAGTAATGGACTACAGTGTTATAATAAAATGACGAGAGAAGTTATTCGGAAAGTTGAGTTAGATCGACACCAAACATCATTTTTTGTTGCTACTCCCATTAAAACTGACATTGATATCCGTCTGGTAATTGATGTTTTGGAAGGCAATGTTGATATTTACATCACGGACACTGATCAAGCTTTTGCTATTACAGTCAATGAAACTACACTAGCACAAACATTACAGTTGTTCCCATCAAGTAGCAGGAAACGAAGGGCAGTTAAAAATAACACGATCAGTATTTCCCATGTAACTCGTGCCAGCATAAGCACATATGTGGAATATAGAGGAGATGTGTTAGTAACCAAAGATGTAAGAAGACGAATAGTAATACTTGTCTTACATGGAAAGCATGATTTAAAAAAGAAGAAGTTTTATGTTGCGATATCTTCCATAAATAAAACACAGTCAAAATTCAAAGCTTTCATATACTATACACAACACTTGCCACATAGAGACTGGTTGTCATTTTCCCTTATGCTGATTGTTATATTGTTATTGTTTTTATGTGGTTTTATATTGTTTTGGGACATTCGGTATGGGGATGGTGATGGTCCTGGTCCTGCTGGTCCTGCTGGTCCTGCTGGTCCTGCTGGTCCTGCTGGCCTTGATGGTCCTGATGGTCCTGATGATGAAGACACAGAGATGATTCTGATGATGAAGCCATTCCTGACTTACCAATTACAATTTGAAGAAAAAGAACCTATAAATATTATACGTATGAATAGACTGCATCATAATGGAAAAACATCAACTGCAGCAGTACTTCCATTAGGAATGCAGGATACTGAAGATGAATTAGCTTCAATAGTGACAATAATGGTTCAATATCCAGACACTGAGTTGTCTGTGTCAAATTTATCACTGGCAAGTGGTATTTTTCATGCTTATAATCAACATATCTTGCAAAGAAAAACCAAACATAATGGAGATGCGTTGGAAAAGTGTGAATTCGAAACTACTATGGTGTAATATTGTATTGCATTATTTTAAGATCGCATCTCTGAAAGTGTGCGTGTAATATTGTATTGCATTATTTTAAGATTGCATCTCTGAAAGTGGTTATTTGAAATGCACATTCGTGAATTTGCCGGCGTAATGACTTTTCATATTTCCAATCAAGACTGATAACTGGCGGACATCACCTGTGGAGAAGTTTTTTTAGTATATGGTTCAGATTTTAAACTGAACGCTATACTCAAAAACATCTCTGGCTTGTCAATTAGATAAATAGTATTAAATTTTATATTCGATTTTATCAACATCAGGAAGCCATTTGCCGAAATTCAGAAATAGAGTAGTTTAGTTTAGGGCAGAAAGTACTGCAATGTTTTGATTTTTGTTAGACAAAGTTTGCATAGACTATTGCTATTTAATATGGATGTGGAAGGAAGAGAAATACCATCACGAAACCACATTCCTGTTGCAGTTCGACTTTCATCAAACTCAAATTGAGAATTAGAATAAAACTGAAAATTTCATTTTATGAGACTTTGCACACATTTAAATAAAATTGGCCTTTTGAAATTGAATAAAATCTGTGAAGTTTAAAGGTGCTTTCTAAAATACAGGATGGCGCTCATTTGGGAATAAATTAATATCCATAAACTTAGATATAACTACCACATGCATCTCACACAGAGATGCTCATAACTCTAGCCTCTCTTATGTCAACACTACGACGATGAAGCTAAAGTGGTGTTCTTTTATGGCTAATAACTATATAATTATGCTAGTTGCCTTTGAATATGGTTTCATATTGACAAGTCTTCCATATCTTTAGATGAGACAAAATATGAATAAGACGAGTCAATATGACTGATATCCAAGGTGACTGACACAATAATGTATTTGTATGCCATGTCTATGCTGTTTTAGAAGTTATTTTTCTCCACTTTCTTGGTGGGAAACCATTGTGTGGCATGGACCTTCCAAATAAACTTAGTCAAAATATAACGAATGGTCTCACTTCCATGATGACATTGCAGTGAGAATATACATCAGCTTGTTTAAATATGTGTGGCAATAGGAACTGATATAGCCTCATATTCCGTTAATTCTTTTGCTGTATTCAGTCAAACGTTGTGGATAACTCTCAATATCTTTAGCTGACTAAGGGACCGTCTCAAAATAAAATCTACAAAGGAGAGTACTGAGTCAACAATCTTGCAATAGATTGGTTTCTTCGTACCAAGTTGGTTGTCCTAAGACACTTCTATACGGATTCATTTTTATTGAATTTTGTCAATTTTAGTTGATTTAACTCTACCAAGAAGTTGGTTTTGGAGTGAATTTTTGAGACCGTCCCTAACTTTTAACTTTCATTATTATTCATTCAGTGAGTTCAGTAATCGAAATAAGTGTATAATCTTCCCTCGACAATGATTATTTACTCTTATTTCGACCAGTGTGAATTTATTTTTTATAATCTACTGAAGAATATATTTAGACAAAATTAGACAGTTATTATAATTTGCATAAATTAGAAGATCATTTACATAAATTAGAATACTTACATGATTGTTATATAATTATTACATAATATATACATAAATTAAAAGATATATTAAACAGAAAGCTTAATCCATACATTTATCATTTGTATATATTATATTTTTATCATTGGTGCGTAAAACTTTACAGTTAAATCTGCTCAATGTGGTGCTATCCCCAAGTTTAAACTCTTTCTTGGTCTATTTCCCAGCCGGCAAAAACCTGTTCAAAGTCAGCAAAATAACGTTAGTACAACGTTCTGAGTTTATGAATCAAGCAAAGAATTCCGACTAATTCAATAACATGTTAAATCATAGTCCAATTGTGACTATGGTTAAATGCATAGATATGTGAGCTTTTTATGAGCATTTACATAAAAAGACGCTAACGACGTTGTTCTAGAGTCTTTACTGCGGACTTTGAACAAGTTTTTGCTCACTGGGTTACTACTATAATGGTACATCCAGTAGTCGAATTAAGAGTAAATAATCACTATGGAGGAGGGATTTCTGAGCGTAGCATCAGGATTTGTAGCTTGAAGCCACACTCAAAAATACCTCCTCGCCACAGCGATTTTTTGCTCTTGTTTTGACCAGTGACATATTATAGTAAGTAGCTTTAATTTCATGATTTTTCTTTTAGCAAAAGTTATTTTAAAAAGACCTGATTTTTCAAGCCAATTCGGCTTCTTTCTTTACTTTGCTCTCAAAGTTATCAGGGTAACTGTCCTATGAACAAGTTTTGCTAGGTTTTAAATAATCACCATTATTCGAAATAAAAAGCAAATAATTACTGTAGGGAGCGATTTTTAGGTGGATTCAAAATCTGAAGCTATGTTTAAAACTCCCTCCTTCACAGTGAGTATTTGTTGATTATTTGGTCTTCTGTGTGTCTTTATATATTTTATGCTGGAGATATTTTAAACATTAAGGTTTAACCTATAGCTATCTTACAAGCCTCAAAATAACTATCGGACTATCACCTGTGGAGGAGTGTTTTTGGGTACTGTTTTCAGTTTGAAAGATATTTCAGAACATTATTGGTCCATTTGGCATATTTGACTCTTCTGCGCAGTTTCGTTTTTATTTCAAAGTTTCGTGAAGTAAATCGAATTATGTGTATTCGTGATTGTAATAGTTTTGGGTATTTTTTTGTTTGTTTGTTCATTTGTTTGTTTATTGTCACATCATTTAATGTTTATCTTGACTTTTGTAAATAATCCAAATATTTGTTTACATTTATAGATTTTAAATTTTAAAAATGATATCGTTTATATAAATAATTAAGTGTTTTTCTTCTCATTCCATCAGATACCAAATATCCTGAACTGGTTCTTTCTCGACATTCCTAAATCTCGTTGTAAATTTCATGAAACTAGCTTCTTTACCTTGTACCACAAGGTTATGGAATTCTTTGCCCTATGATTCGTTTCCTCCTTCATGATAATCTAGCGATATTTAAACACAATGTAAATAAATGTCTAATCTAAATGAAATTATAAATAGGATACACTCTTTTTTTTATAACAAATCATTTTATAAGCAACCAGTACTCGGACAGTAAATAGTTAGGAACTTTAGTACTCAAGATCGTAATATCGTAATCATAAACAACTTCATAAAATGCAATTTTTTTTTTAATATTACGTTTGTATTACTGTTCAAAATGCTGTATTACCTTAAGTTTTTTTCTTTTTCCGTGATAAACCTATGTATTAAGTCCCAAATTCAGGCCTTTTTTGTTATCTTTCCTTCAAAAGTGAAAACATTCGAAACATTTAGCAACTGTTAAGCAACTTTTAGTACTGAAATTTCAGTTTATCCTAAGCAACCGTCAGTAATGGGATCTGACCTTAGTTGCTTATAAAAAAATTATTGTATTTTTAATAAATTCTGTACTTTTTTCTTTCTTTCCAACCCCAAGCATTCCAGTGGCTTTGCTTTGGGTGACCAATAACCCAATAATAGATAGATAAATAAATAAACATAATTATACGTAGCTTAAAAACACTACCGAATACAGCCATATATGGCACTATGAAATATCCTGAACGATTGCATAATTACCATACACAGCATGAAATCATCCGAGTTTGGTCGTGTGTTTCCATATTCTTTTTTTTTATATAAACAACAAAACTGATTATGCGTGTAAACATAAGCGCGTAATAGCAAACCGAGTCGACAATCTCAAAGTAATTAATTGGCTTCATTTAAATAAATAGTCCAGTCAATTTTAAGCTTACTGTTTTAACACCCTCCTTTGCAGATACTCTTTCCGCGTATACTCCCAATGGACTAAAACCTGTTCAAAGACATTAGTAAAGACTCTAGAACTATTATTTGCTTTTATTTCGACTACTGTAAGGATCTATTCCGCAATGAATATATAGATTAAGGAACCATCTCATATGAAGTCAGTGGTCGAAATAAGAACGAATAATCACTGGAGGAGTGATATTTGAGCATATCTTCAGGTTACACAGTGATTATTTGTTCTTATTTCGACCAAATCGATATGTACATTCTACTAGATCTGGAAAAATCCCTGCCAGATACGCTTATCTACTAGACTCCAAATTTGTGTGTAAGAAGACTCTTCCTAGTGGCACGCTACATCTAACCAACATTAAAAAGTCATTTTGACATCGCAGCGTCCTTCAACGTCCTTTAAGTGCCGCGTGCTGACAGTAATAATTCTATTAATGTACCGCTGAGCTCTTGTTTCCAGTGGGCAAACGACGTCGGATCAACGTTAAAATAAAATGACGTCGCGGCGTTGTTTTGACGTTGATCAGACGTCGTGTGTCGGCAGGGTTAGAGACGAGAGTAAATTTTCCTGTATTTTATTTGTATTTGTTTCCTTACTAGATGTCTATGTAATGGTCATTCATTTACGTGCAACAAAACTTCTGGTGAAGGATGTGAATGTTCTCATAACACAGTAAACGCTGTGTGTAAGATTGAGTGCTTCAAACAACAGGTAATGGAATAAGTTTACTCCTCCACAGAGATTATTTGCTGTTATTTTCAGCACTGTGTCTCTATGGTAATTTATAAAAAGTCTTTCAGACCTCGTGCAGCAGTTGGTATCCAACGTCTGACGTACGTTACGCAACGTCTAATGTGCGTTGGAAAGTCGACGTTAGATGTTGCGTGTCGGTTTGGATGACTTTGATAGTAGTCAACAATATAATTTGCAGTTCAACTTATTTCCGTTCAGCAAGTTAAATGACATCTGTGGCGGAGACTGAATCTTGAAATTAAATTCCAAAGGAAGAGTTACTTTTTTATATAATAAGCGTGTAAGACCAACCTCGTTCCCAGGGCTTCTTGCCTTTTTGAACACGGAAGAGCGCTCTTCCGTGTTCGAAAAAGCAAGAAGCCCT
>JAULBZ010005282.1:0-13607 GCA_032360805.1 Neoturris breviconis | reverse complement strand
CATCAGGAAGGTCTGAGGCCGATTCGTTAATAACATTACTTAAATTGTCAAGGAGAGTTTTCCGGATTTCATCGAAAGAAGGGCAACGCAGCAGATAATGCGCCACTGATTCAATTTGTAAGGCACAACGGCCATGTTTAAATTTGTGTTCCCGCAAATGACCTAAATTAACTCTGATACGAGTAAGTAACTTCAAACCAATAGGATCATGAAAGTTATAAACAGAAGAACACTTTGGTCTAAAAAAACCTCTTCAATTCATTTTTAAAGGCTGTAATGGACTTCAGACATTTGATATCCGGATCAAGATTATTCCATGTATTAACACTTAACACAAAAAGGGAAAAACGAATTTTTATAATGTTCGTGTCGTGGGATAACTGATATAGGGGCGTGTACTCTCGGGTAATGTCGTGTTTAAAGTATTATTTGATCGATTTCCTAAAACAAATTATGGCAAATATTAGCAACAATTACCATCCGGCAAAAACCCGTTCAAAGTCAGCGAAATAACATTTGAACAACGTTCATAGAACATTGTTTTAACGTTATTTTTCTGACTTTAAACAGGTTTTTGCTGTCTAAATACAGCAACAATACAACCAGAGAGAAAACTTAATAAATATTAACAAGCTCGTTCCCAACTCCTTTGAACTTTATTTTGTTCCAGAAAAATTTAAAGAATCAAGATTCGAGATCACGCAGCATTAAAAAAATATTAATAGAAATATCACCTACTGTTTGCATTGATATTTCTCAGTGGCAACAAACAGGCCAATTAACATGCCCACTCTGCAGCATCAAATATACTGGGAAGGGAGGGGGGCCTATTACTTTTTGGAAATGTTTCAACCACCCCGCTCTTATTCCACACCCCTTCCCCGCTTATTAACTCTCAATTACAACCTAGTATATATGTGGTGGTGCTACTACACCGAATCGGAGCAACGTAGGCTGATGCAAATCTCAATTCATTCCATTTATCTTTGTAATATAACAACCCGATAGATCTTATCTTATCTTATTGATGAAGGCAATGTCACATTATACCCCAAGCCGGGTTATTTGCCCCCTAAAAACCAGGGTCTTAATGGGTTCTGGTGAGCGAATTTAATTGTTCTCACTACGTACTCAAGTAGTAAATTTGCGAATTTAAAACTGAGCCAAAATTAGTACTACGCGGGAGTAAATACAGGTATAGTATAGTACCATTTGCTTTTAATGACCGAAGCTTACGCTAATATATTCAAATAATCTGTACCTCCTTTTTTCATTTCCAATGAACGTGTACTTGACGAACTTGTTGTTCTATTCCAACATTTGATCCTCAGACATCTTAACCATTCTTGCCGTACTTCATTATTTCTCAAAGTGTAAAATACAAATATAAAGAAACCCTGTAATGAATTGAATATACAGAATAACCACTGAAATAATGCAGTTACTTTACCAACGGCCAGTAGCGCAAATACCCAAGTTAACCCAAGTAACACAGAACAAATAAATGCAATTCTGGCTTGAGCGAAAGCTTGTTTTTGGTCTTTTCTTCTTTTGTTTAGTGATGTTTTTGCTAAGACTTTCATGACAAGAATAAGTACGATGAAATTCCCAAATAAAATGATCGCAACAGGAAGTAATACTCCAAAGTAGAACGGATTTCCTTTAACAACACAGCTGAAATAAATTTAAAAATCATCATTCAACACCATTAAGAGATTACTCTCCAGTGTAATTAGCAATCTAGCGCTTACATATTTTTGTAAAAACATTCCCCCTGGATCTTATTCTACACCCCTCGCTTTTACTAAATATTGACAAGTAACCAACGGACATCTAAATGGTCAAAGTTTTACTAATTAAAATATGTTTCTATCTAGTTTTAATCTTGACACTGTATTTAATTTATTAACTGACGACATGGCACTTAGAGTGGAAGATCCTGTTGTTATCCCCATTGATTGAGATCGTTTATAAGATCGACTCCATTAACTCTTGAAAAGATCGTTGATGTTGTATGTATAAATAATATGATATAGTCATGTTTATTTTGATCATCGCTAGTACCAAAATCTCTGTCGCTAGAAGTTACTTTTTTTTAATCTTCCAGCCTCCGTCGCCCCCTCCCTTCCCCACCACTTATTGCACACCCTCGGAATTTGTTCACGGAAAATGTACACCTTCGACCCCCGTTTTATTCCAACTCACCCTATTAATTCGACACTCGAGAATGAATATCTTCTCCGCATATATATGCAAAAAACTGAGATAATGAAAGAGGCATAAGATAGATGTTAAATAGGCAGAAAATTCCGTCCATATGCCAAAAGAAGACATTCCATTGGTAGAAATTGACATCACATGTTGGATTTGACCAGAATTAAATTTGGACTAAGAAACTTTTCTATGAGTCTTGTATCATAATTCACTTTTGGTAGTCATTTTGTCGTATTTTGAGTAAGCTCTCTCAT
Source organism: Neoturris breviconis (assembly GCA_032360805.1). NCBI lineage: Eukaryota > Metazoa > Cnidaria > Hydrozoa > Anthoathecata > Pandeidae > Neoturris > Neoturris breviconis. The sequence goes on along the minus strand of JAULBZ010005282.1, from coordinate 11,139 downwards.
CAATTTTTTGAGGTAATAAGTGATATTTTTAATAAAAAATAATTTTAAAATTTCAAGAATTGAAGTCTCCAATTTGATTTTGGATACTGCAGTCAAACTCAAGATAGAGCTTTATCAAAATTACGTCATCTTGTCCCTCTCAATGTTCTTATGCTGCTTGCATATTATTCTATTTTTCGTTCTCACCTTCAATATTCCTGTCAAATTTGGGATCAGCCAAATACTCTGTTTGTTAGACGAATTTCTGTGCTTTAAAACTGTGCTATATCCTTTACGTCTCCTAGAGAATCAGCTAGTAAATTGTATGCTAATCTTGAGGTGCTAAAGCTACCTGATATGTTTCACCTGCAAAGCATTCTGCTTTTTAGTAATCTCTCCCTCAATAAAATGCCGGATTAAATTTAGAATGCATATATATTTGACCTTACCTGTGTCTGAGCTTTTGCTCGTAGCGTTGGTTCCCCGTCAGTAGTGTATTTATTTCTTTACTCATAGATTTATATATCTCAGATTTCAGATTTGAAATATAATGGCAATACACAACTTAATAGAGAAAGAGTTTTATAATGAATATGTAATCTTCTATTTCATAGTTATTTATTAGCCCATTAAACAAGTCGTCGTCGGCTTCCCGCTTTTCTTAAACCTATTCACCATGAGGGGAGGGGGCATAAAGTGCCTGCGGCCTTTTTTTCGGCAATAATTTTTTTTCTATTATTGGTATGGTATTGAAATTAGGTGACTATTTTCAACTTCTGTCAAGGATTTTGACCATTAATTTCTTTTTGCAATTTTTATGTTTAAAAAAGTATTGAAAAATGTAGACCAGATTTCATATTTTACAGACCAGATTATATGTTTTACAGACCACAAAACGAACATTACTGATGACGTAATAGCAGGTACTAATAACGTCATCAACTCAAACATATTTATTGCAATGTAGTTGAAGTACGTTTTTCTATATGTGTATCAAGTTTCACGCCGTAAGTATTAATGGTTCGGAAATAAAAGATCACCAACTTTTTACAATATTTTACATTATTGATGACGTCATAACAGGTGCCAGTGACGTCATCAAATTACAAAAAAATAATTTCAAACTGTTTATATTGACGTGTTCTATAAATATACCAAGGTTTAGTGTTTGTATTGATTTGATCTATATGTCTACCAAGTTTCGTATCATAAGCAGCGGTGGTTCGGAAATAAATGGCTGCGGGCACTTTATACACCACCCCCATGGTTTCAAACGGAAAAAAAGCCCATGGTTAATAGACCATGTTCCTCCATGTGATGTCAATTTCTACTAATGGAATGTCTTTTTTTGGCACACACGCGGAGTTACCCGCCTAATGAGAATAAACACTTAGCGTAACAACTACAGCGTCAAATCCTGACTAATACTTTCTCGTGTATCCCTGAATGTTTATTTCCATATATGGCAATACAAAGTCCACATACGGAAATATACGCGATCATTTTCAGTGAACAACATTAGCCACTAGATAAGGGTGCGCAAATTATAAAAAACGTAACAAGTACTTACAATTGGTCATTGCCAAGATCTTCCGGTTTCAAACTTGCTGTTACAACTACTATAACAGCGGGTACTCCTAGATGTAAGTTACATATAATGAAAGATTAAATTATCAAAAATTGATAACTAAAATGGCGCTTACATACCTATTAATAAGTTGGCAAACCTACTAAAAAGGCGTGTAATCACATTAAGAATGTACGTTATGGCGTTCTTAGAGAAATAAACTGTGTGTTGTCTTATATGGTCTTGCATAGTTGGGATAGAGGGTTAAAAAGTCTGTATACAATATAACTTTACGCTGTAGAAAATAAGTTAATACCATAACGTACCCCATGCAAATATTGAAGCGTTAACCAGGAATTTTCTTTCACCACCAGCTGAAAACACCTTCACAAAACACCTGTAAAGATTAACCCCTTCAACAACCATCCAACAGAATGTTGACAACATAAAATATTGGATTATTCCAGCAATGATCTGACAGCCTACACGGGGCGTTGTACTTTCAGCTGCAGCAATAAACATGACAAGTAAAAGCAACAATGATAAACAAAAACAAATTAAAATCTTTGGTGCTAACTTCTTTCGGAGATTACTAAAATCGAGAAAAATCAGTGGTAAAACAACGCCGGATTAGGTTTAAAACCGCAGAGAGACAAATCGTTAATTAAGGAGTAAACGTGAGGTTCCTCTTGTAAAAGTCATCATAGTTATATATGCATTTAATTTTTAGTTAACACGCCGTGAAAGCCTACCAAGTACAGGACCAAATTCGAATTCCAAAGATTATTGTCAGCAAAATTATTCTTTACAAGGTTTGATCTATATTAGGTAAATAGGCAAGCAATAGTTTACATATGTCCCCTTGTATCTTGACGTGTATCTTAAATCAAGATAAAGCGTCACTTTTAAAAAATAGATTTTATTATGCAGCAATCCTATACTCCGTTTCACAAAATTTATATACGTCGTTTTTGCAAAATAGATTTTGTCAAGCAGTAAGAATTGCATTTGATTTTCATATTGGTATATGAATATACTAACCGAAACAAAATGTATGTCAAAAGAGTTAGAACTAATCCAAACATTGATAATCCACATCCAATCCATGTTATTATTTGCAATTCTAATGGATTTTCTCCAGATTGTTGGACATCGAGTAATAATGCAAAATTTGTTAAGTGGTTACATTCACACGAAACATAACCAGGTTTGACATTCTCAAATTTTCTATAGCACCCTTGATTTGACCAGTCACCAGCACTCCCTAAAACCGAATATAAACAATGAAATTTTGATCGGTTTCTTATCTTTAAAAGCAACATAAATGAACAAAACATCACTTCCTTTGATTTTTCAAACATTTACTTGAAACCTTTTTGGAATATCATGCTGAGCTCCTGACCGCCACAAGACGGTTTAAAAAATGATTTCGTTGTTTACCATAAAAGCTTCATGGATTATTTGCATTGAAAAATGAAAGATTTTAATTATTACCTTTGTCAAAATCCCAGAAATTACATGTGTTGTTTCCAAGTAGACCAATATTTGATATTTTCTTGAATAGCAACGTAATGGGCTTAGTTAAACTTGCTATCGATTTTCCACCTATTGTCACTGATAAAACTGTACTTTGCACAACTCTTCGTGGATTTTTTTCAATATTTTCCAACTTCTTTCCGTTTAAGAAAAACGTATCTGATTTGAAAACGTACGAATGAACAATTTCTTTATCTTTTTGGAACGTTTCCATAGGAACAGTTATAGCTGATAATATTCTCCTTTTCGACTTTGATTCGGTTTCATTGGTAGTTACAACTCCAAGAGTGTTCTCATCGTTATCAATGGCATATATCTCAAAATCAATCTTTGATTTGTAAGAAACTTCCAGTGCTAGGTTTTTCCTGCCTGATTGTATGTTTGTCTTGTCTGTCTCATTCAAATATCCTCCTAATTTCTGTGCGAATGTATCAAGACTATGTAGAATAGAAGTTGAAGATGTTGTTCTTCGTTGAGCTCTTGCAATGATCACAACATTAGCATCAAGAATAGTGTTGATACATGACAATGTGTTATTAACGACCTAGAAGAAAGTTTTATCCATCTAAATATAAATACATCTACCAAATGCAAGATCTCAGGTAATGTAGTAACATTGACTACTGCATGAATTGTGACAATTGCCATATGGCAATACACAGTCCATATGTGAATATATTCAGGCCTGTATTGTCTTTTACACTGTTGTCAATGCAATAAACAGAACACATTCTACATGAAATTAGTTGGGATGCGACATTTTAAATGCATATAAAGCTGATTTAAAAGAAACAACTATGTGTAGGCAAGATTAGATACCACATATCCACTGTGAATGTTTTTACCTTTTCTACCTCATCAGATGTTTGGTTCCCATTAAGTGATAGATTGCCAACAGCATTTCCAAGTATATTTGATGTTAATGATACATCTTCTGGTATTGTAATTCCTTTCGTCACAGTTGCATTTAGATGTGCTAGTACTTTTTCAGCTGACATACATTGATTAGTTACGTTTTCGTTACAAATAACAGTCTAAATGTAAACATTATGAATTATTAGGAGACCTAGGCGAAAAATGTCGTGCCAAAAGAAAACACGGTGTGATGTCAATTTTTACCAATGTGATGTCTTCTCTTGGCTTTCCTAGTGTGAATCAACTTTAAATAGGTGATTCGTTTTTGGGGGAGAGATACATACAAGTCTGTAGGTGTAAAATTTTACCTGTACGCATTTGTGTTTATCTTATTTGTCTTTACTATTAAGTTACTGTTTCGCTTCATTTTATATTTTTTCTAGCTACAAACTTTCTTAGGTCAAATATAAGGACTGATTTGTAGCTATCTGTCATTTAATTATCGTTATTAGCAACTACTTGGAAATACAATACGGGTTAAAATATAAGCAAATAAGCACTGTGCAGGAGAGATATTTGATCATAGCTTTAGGCATTTTAGCCTGAAGCAATGCTCAAAATTCACTACTTCACTCCTCTACATTTTCAAGACGTCACACGCCCACTGGGATATTACATACTTCATTTAAAACAATTAACTCTCGTGTTGTTTCTGTTTTAGCTAAACATTGCCTCAAATTGATTTTTGACCATTTTGGACCATTCTCTAAATCGGGAATGCATTGACGACTTGCTGACTGATTATTATAGAGGCATATTCTTTTTGCAACATGCGAAACAGCTGTGATGTTAAATGAATATTGTCCTTTATACGAATCTTCACCAGCCATATTTTCTGGACAACAATCTAGAAAAGAATCATATTGAATCATATTATTCAATTAGCCAGTTTATCAGTGGTTGCATCAGCTCATTTTCTACGGCAGATGACCAAACTTTATTTATGACCATTAGGGCCACAATTGTCCTGATATAGGACGAAATCGGTCTACAACCGACTTGGTGGTGGCACCTCTTCATATCTTACACTTGTGTTCTCCTATATAATTGGTGTTTGCTCTTGAAGACATGACATTCTCGCGCGTTAGCTTGTCTAGAAGTGATGTCATTACACTGTCTAATCGCACGCATATTTGTATTCTTATATATCTATAGACGAATATTTAGTTGTATCTTTCTCGTTACAGACAGTCTCACGATTATACAACGATCTTCAGACGATAAATGAAAGCATATAACTATTACAAGAGTAAGAATTTACATAAAACAATTAAGAATTTAACACTCACATAAGGCAATCAAAAACTGTTAAGTATTTAATTGATCTATGGGAGGTGATAACTAAATAGAAAGTTGTTAAGTGGTACTAGGTAAAATGCCTTTATAGTTTTATAATAAGCACTTGTTTTCATGCCTGCACTTTCTTACCAGCTCAGATCTTTATGTCAAAAATATGGTTGCTAGGGGAAAATTATCCCTAGTTACTAAAAATTGTTTTTTTAAAATGATCCTAGATAAATTGTAGGAAAACTCCCAAAATTTGTAGTTAAATAAGACATTCATTCTAAAGTTATGTACAAAAGTTCAGCAGGGGGTGAAGATAATATGGTACTTTTCTGCTATACAAAGTGAACAACGACGGGAACTATTTGCCTACAAAGCTCCAATTGGTTAGTGGTGTCAAGTTATTCTTTTATTCTTTTTATGATCCCATATACATTTTGATAGTGCGTTTGAATTATTTTTTGTTTCATATTTAAACAAATTCCTGTGTTTGTAGAGTCGATCTTAAATGTGTTTTCACTGCAGCCTATGTAGTCGGATGTTTGATGGTTTTCATCTGTAGATACTTCACCAAGGTGAATTACGTTATTCTGGAGGCAGTTACCATCTAGTGGGCGAGAGTTTGGCGACAGTTGCATGTTAATGATGTAGTATCATCATTACTGCTGCAAAGCACGCTCTTGTTGTGTGCGTTAATGATGTTCGTCATGTTCGGAAGACAGTTGTAGCTAACACTTACGTTGTTTTTGTTAATATATATATATTCTGGCAGGTTACATTGTAGATATTCCATTTGTCTATTCAATATATATGTTTCGCTAATATTAAGACTTAAAAAGCACTCAAGTTTAGTGGCCATATCAGTTAAAAAGTTCCGATACAAGCACTCTACTCAAACTTATTAGATTGCGAAATTAACGTAGATACCACAAATAGCCTTGCTTATCGATTTTTATCTACAAACTAAAAAGTTATGGTTATTTGCTTGGGAGGTGGTCATGGAGCAACAAAAGTCGTCTTCGGAGCCTTAAGGTTTAATATATACTCAGTGGTTCATAGTAAGTACGTTAAAACGACATTTTTCTGGACGTTTTTGGCCATTGAGTACGCTACATTATTTTGTTCTACTGTTCTACTATTTTGTAACGCTTATCAATAATTCCTTTTGTTAGGGATAACGACATTATTTTGTTCTACTGTAAGAACAGTAGAACAAAATAATGTCGTTATCCCTAACAAAAGGAATTATTGATAAGGGTTACAAAATAGTTGCTAAACGTAATAATCTTATTTAGATGCATTCTTTTTACGGCCCAAAAAGTAGGCAAAAATATTTTTTAAAGCTCACAATGCCAGAAGAACCTGTGAACTTAGAATACCTCCCTTTCATATCTTTTGAAGAAACTATGCAAGTGTGTTGAATAAATTTCAGAAAGATAGTTCAGCATAATTTGGCATAATTATTTCCTTGATGATGTCATTATTTATGATGACGTCATGATGGCAATACAGATAGTGCAAAAATATATTTTTTTTAATGAGAAAATAATTTCATCAATAAAAAAAATAAAATAAATTGACAAACAGTTTTTTAAGTAAATATAAGGCAAATATGTTTTTTTTGAATATTCTTACCACCTCTTAAATATTTGGTGGCTAAGAGAAAATTATAGGACTCTCTCCCCCGCCCCGATGCTGCCTAATAGGGATAAAAAATTTCGTTTCGAAGTAAATTTAGAAACTTACCAAAGTTATTGACTTTTACCGATTTTACTTTCAAATCAGGAAAGTGACTGGCATCAAATACGTTTTCGAAAGCTCTACAATTATCCATTCGTTCTGCATCGGTAACTTTTGTGTATAAGATACGCGTAGTTGCTACGATACTTCCCTTACTAAGATATAGAATATAACCAAGCTCGTCCCCAGCACCTTTTAACTTTTTTTTATTTTTCTTGAGAAAAATAAAAAAAAGTCAAAAGGTGCTGGTGACGAGCTTGGAATATAACATGAAGCTTATTTTGAGGTTTATGCAATAATACAGTATAAAGCTGGTATAGGCAAAATAAAGGTTCGAAAATGTGATGCTTTGATTAATGCTATAATGTTTGACAAAATATTAGCCTAAGCCAAATTTTAGCTTGCTTATAAAGCTATTTATAGAAAAAACGTGTGATACGCTGGGTTAAAAAGAAAAATTGTAAATAAGATTCTTTTGTCAACAATCATTTAATTAATTGATTTCTATTGAAGTCAGTATTCCCAAATATTATTATTCAGTAATAAAACAGTACAATCAGGCGTATAAAATTGAAGAAAAAGCTTTTCAATTAAAAACCATGATCAGTGCTTGTAAATTAAAATCTATGCTATAAAAGCACAGGTTTTAATTTATAAGCACTGGTCATGTTTTTTAACTGAAAAGCTTTTGCTTCAATTTTATACACTTGTTTTTACTATTTTATTACTGAGTATTTTCAATTTCTTACCTGAATTTAACAAATTCAATAATTCTATTTTTTCTCTTTTCTTTCGAATCTGTTTTATCAAGACGAATCTGAATCTAAATAAATATAATGGAACAAGAAATATAATATTTTCGAGATGCGATGAAAGTAGATAGTTGGCTAATTCCTAGATAAATTGTACTTCTTCTGTATCTACTTATACTGGTAAAACAGAGATTGATACAACAATGGAAGATTATAGGAAATGTTACCTTTAGAGCATTCAGAGAAAAACTAAAATTGCTAGAGTGAACAAAACACGAGGACTAATAATTGTTAAAATCTGATATAAAGACGATGTTTGAAATCACAGCGTCAATGACTACCGTATGTGGGCTGTGATATATATAGCGACGCACAGTCCATATAGACTTTTTGGACAATCATCTGACAGTATTTTACGCTTTTATGTTGCCAATGGACTATCAAACTTCCCACTGAATACCGTAACAGAACCCCGGCGCTTATCAAATTATCTTGATACGTTGCTTGATATTCTAATAAGCGCCCCCCTTTGAAGCGGAAGTACAAGTCCAAATGAACATCGAGTGCGCGCTTATAAGCCTGAGCTACAGTCCCAAACTACAACAAGTGGTACTAGCGCTTATTAGAATAGGGGTTTCTATTCTATCATTTAAGCGGTACTTAAATATCATTTTTACCTGCTCTACAACACGACCTTTCAGTGCTTTATATTTAAGCGTTAATGGATCCAGTAAGTCATTCTCGAAATTTCCATCAATATTTACAACTAATTCTGTGTTAGATAAATCTGAAAGAACAGAAGAAAAAAGTTTCATTGTGATCACAATGGAATGATGAAAGGTGAAATTAAGATGAAATTTAACTGCAGTTGCCATGAAGTAGGTCTTCTAAAACAATATCAATCCCAGTAGACAAGACTCTTTCAAAGTCCGCAGTATAAGATGCTAGAACAACGTCGTGAAGAAACCTTATTAATAACTACAAATAAAATCTGAAACATGATTTGATTTTAATTGTTTTTAAGGGGAAACCTTTGAAAACTTTCACGTAATCCATTTGTTTCGATCCCCAAAAAACACATCGAGTAATAGGAAATTTATGCTGTTATGAAATATACATACTCGTGACAAGGCAATCTGTAACCTGTTCCAAAGACTCTCCCCACGACAAAGAACTGCCGTGTGGTAGCGTTTTCTGCCAGACGTCGAGTCAGTGGAATAGGCTATAAATCTGGCAATTGATGTCAATACCTTTGAATTGTACAGTTTCTGTTTTCGATTTAACTGGTTGTTCCAAGTAACCTGTTACGTCTATAACACATTGATAATATCCTTGCGCTTTATAATTGGTTCTGTTCTTCTTTATATCGTCCATTATATACCTATTGCTTGAATTTAGTTTTAGTCGAAACTGGGCAGGAATTTTATGAAAGCCATCTTTTAGCCAATATACGTCTTCTTGTTTTAAAAGTAAAGTTGAGAAGAATTCACAACCAGAAATGTGAACATCGTCTCCAGTTATATTTGCTTTAGTCTTTTGTGTTGGTTCTGTTAAAAATTTTGGCGCTAAAAGAAATAAACGAGTTATTTAAACTTGGTATAAAGTTCCAACGCCACCTGACCAATAGGATTTACTCGCAGCGTCAAAAACAGCCAAGAAGCACTATGCTATGGATACCAGGTTGGATAACCAATAACTTACCAGGAATTTTGGTAACAACAGCTTCATTTAAAATTATTGATATTCCATTTGTAGTATTAATAACACATTGATACACCCCAATGAGATTTAAATTTGTAATTGTCAGCTGAGAGAGAGAAAATTCTAATGACATATCATCTATATTTCTTCGTCGACGTTGTCGTGAAATATCCTTTGATGGAAGTAATTGACGTGGTTGATTATTATCGAATAATTTTTTGAATTTATCTTTGTGGTGCAAATACTTTTTTTCATAAAATTTGAGAAATTATCTCGTACATTTGTTTGTATTTTAATTTTAGTCATGCGATAACTTTGCATAATAACGTACATGTCAGTGATACATGGGATTAGTTATATCATCGCCTGCTTAGTATTGTATATGGTTTCTCATTGCAATAACTTGGTTGCAACACTAACAACCGAGAAAATAATTTGACCGAAAGCTTATACATCTCTCTTATACATCTGGACCTGGTAAAAGAAATGCTATGTCTTAATATAGCAGTATTGAAAGTATGTTTTTTACAATAATATTAATATTTATTATTAAGGAGAGTGTCCCAACCTATAAAACCTATAAACTAGTTTTCAGTATTATTTGGAAACACTTCGAAAACTATGTATTCTTTCCTTCAAAATAATTTTCTGAATTAAATGCTCTACAAAACTGGATTTTTTTATTTTTAAATTTAAATCACAAAGAAAAAATACATAAGAAAATATCGTGCATTTTTGAAACGTTTTTCTACATTTGGCGATATAATCTCAGCCGGCAAAAACCTGTTCAAAGTCAGAAAAATAACGTTAGAATAATGTAGATACGAGGAGTTGCTAATTCTACAAACGTGTGATATGAATATTGATGAGACGTTACAGTGAAGCATGGAGTGAGTTACAAGGACATGAATATCGGAGAATATAGACAACGCTGAGGTCACTGAGAGCTTGCGGAAGTTAGCAATTACAAAACTTTTTCAATATGCTTGTTTGTTTGTTTTTGAATTAGTAGAATTAAAACACAAAAATACTAGTCGTGTAGAGTATTTAACTATGCTTTAGAAAATATAGAGAAAATGTGTAGAGATAATGAGATATTTCTTAAATAATGAACACATGTTTATAGTTTGGACACTATCCTTAAATTGCAAATAAATATTATTACTCAGTGGCTAATAACTTGTTCAAAGTCCGCACTAAAGACTATAAAATGACGCCGTTGCCCACTTGGTACTGGGTACCAGCATCTCGTTTTAAATTATGTATGAAAGTAAAGGTTCATTCCAAATACGCCGAAATTTACGCGGGTAAATGCATATTTTCGCTCTGGCGCGGAATTGTTCTACTAATGGAAATCAGCCATTAGGCAGGTCGTAGGCAGTGTTATCCTGTCGTGTATAAAACATGCGAAAGTAAAATAAAAGTAGCTATTATACCAGAAACAATTAATTCTTTTGATAAAAGTGGTTTAGCCATCCATCGTTTCACATATAAACCGCACTGGTATCGACCTTGATGGCCTAAGGCAACTATACTATACGACATATAGTTTCCATCTACTGCGGCGATGCTTGAAACTCTGGATATTTTAAGTTTCACTCCATTTTTTAACCAGTATACGTCGGTACTCGATATAGGAAGAACGGATGATATCGTGCAACCAAT
>JAULBZ010005281.1:0-13608 GCA_032360805.1 Neoturris breviconis | reverse complement strand
AACAAAAATGAATCTGTGCAGAAGTGTGTTAGGTCAATGAGCTTGCAATGGATTGGTTACTTCGGTACGAAGAAACCGATCCATTGCAAGATGATTGCCTAAGTACTCTCCTATGTAGATTTTATTTTTGAGTTGTCCATATAACGATTAAGAGTAGAAGAGAAAATGTAAGTTTCTAGAGTGACGGAGGAGAAAGTATTATGCGATTTCGATGTAGAAAGCTTAGTAATAATGAGTAAAACGAGTGTGATTGACGGTTATTATATAACAGACCATGAATAGTATTTTGATAATAAAATATGTAGTATACATACAGAAAAGAATAGTTTTGAAAATATAGACAACGTGTAAAAGAGACTTTTTAAAGAATCGTTTTAACGGTGACACACATTACGCACGCTAGCACGCACGCACACAAGACGCATTATATACCATGCAATCGACACATAATACAATACACACAACGAATAAAACACATAAACAACTAGAAAGAATGAAACACTACACATACAGACAGACGAATCACAGACAGACTGACGAATTATAAAGAATACGCATACATTCTCACAAGCAATAACAACTACACGAACAACAACAAATGTACAACGAAATCTAAACATGGAAAATTTGCATTATAGCTGGAACAACAAGCCGGACGAATTCTTCCAGATTGGCCAAAAATTGGTGACAGAATAACACAACCGTTTCTTGATCAGCTGATGGTCAGTCAACTGCTTGAACAAAATCTAACACTTGGTTTCTTCTTGAAAGGGCTTAATGGTCCTCCAGGTCCACCAGGACCACCTGGTCCATCTGGAGAACCTGGTCCACCTGGACTTCCTGGTGCTCCTGGAGCACCTGGTCACGTTGGTGAAGATGGTGCTCCCGGACCAATGGGACCTCCTGGATCTCCTGGTTCTCCTGGTCCACCTGGCTTCCCTGGAGAAAAAGGAGATCCTGGCCCATCTGGTCTTCCTGGTGCTGCTGGTTTACCTGGTGCCCCTGGTCTACCTGGTCCACAAGGTGCATCCGGTGCTCTTGGTCCTGAACCACTTATGCCGGTAAGTTTTCATGATTATTTTCTCTTATATATACTTCCTATCTGTGATCTCATTGAACCATAGTAAAATATGCATTTTTGGAGCAGCAACACAACCGTATACATATATATATCCATCAGCAATACAACTGTATGTTTCTTTGTTTAGAACTTTACTGTGATATGCGAAGGAGAGAAAGGATGGGTACAATGCAAACAATACGAATTGATTAAGATAACAAGATCATTTTGGGGTCGTGATGATCACAGTACATGTGCAAAGGTACCAGCCGGTTTATCATCAGATAGGCTTTGTGAAACAAATGCAGATAACACACTTGCAAAAATAAATGGACAATGTAAAAATGAACAAGCCTGTGAAGTTGTTGCTTCAAATATTTTCTTTGATGATAATAGCTGTGGGAATGTTTACAAGTATCTAAAAATATGGTATGAATGTATACCGGATGAATCGAATGCAGTAGATGTTCTGAGAGAAGGTGGTAGAAGGAAGAAGAAACGAAATACAAAAGAAAAGAGATCATTCCGTGATAGTTAGGTTCACAGCCTTTACAATACACCAAAAAAGTACTATGACCAAATAAATTTTGTATACATTTTGTAAACAGATCTAACTTATCTGAATGACGACGGGTGATAAACTCTAACTAATATCAACTAATTGCTATCATGCAGTCATCAGAAAAATGTCATATATTCTTGCTTAATTTTAGTTAAGCGTCATAACAAGTTTAAAGCGGATAATTGTTTTACATTTTAACGTTTTAAGTTTGTAAAAATAATCGTTTAATATTTGTAACAAACACAGTGTGAAAGGCAACCGAATATGATCCCATATATTCCCGTATATGGCCTGTGTATTTCTATAAATGGACTGTGTATTTCCATATATGGATTGTGTATTTCCATATATGGCAATACACAGTCCAAATACGGAAATATACGTACTCATATTAGGCAGTTTTTCACACTGTGAATGCAGAAAATATCATCTTTCTAAAATACTATCGATAACCAAACTTTCGTCCTATGTGACGATTATTTTCGGGTCACGATAAACAATCTGTCACAGTGTGAAAGGGTACCGTGTGTGGTCCGTATACATACCATATATTGACGTATAGAGTACAATACGCCCAGTGGGCAAAAACCTATTCAAAGTCCGCAGTAAAGACCGCGCCCTTTGAACAAGTTTTTGCCCACTAGGCATAATCCTTATACGGATATATACGCGACCGTATTCGGCAAACTTTCACGTTGTACGTAGATATACTTTCTACAACAATAAATAAATAAATAAATTAATACATTAACACTTAAATTAGACTCGCGTAAGTTCAAGTTAAATTCCGCCGTGCAGAACATTTTTTTATTCGAGATTTTGAGCAAGTCATAAAATCCTTATGTCAAAGCATCTTCTTCAAAGTAATGGAACATGAACATGAAATTTATTACCTGCATCAACGTTCTCTAACAAAAGTCGAAAAAATATATTGACTTTACAACTACCAATTAACGCTAATATGAAATTACGTGCAAGTAGGTAATACATATCATACTCATGTTCAATAACTTTCAAGTTCAACCTCACACCATGAATTGCAAAGTCATTCTAAGGGACCATCTCAAAATGTTGCTCCAAAACTAACTTCTTTAGTGTGGTTAAATCAAATAAAATTGACCAAATTCAACAGAAATATATCTGTACAGAAGTGTGTTTGGTCAATGAGCTTGCAATAGATTGGTTTCTTCGGTACGAAGAAACCAATCCATTGCAAGATCGTAGACTCAGTACTCTCCTCTGTAGATTTTATTTTTGAGACGGTTTCTAAATGATCTTTAATGTTATTCTTTACCAGACCGTTTGTTGTTACCATGGCATGATATTTATAGTAACTATAGCAACAAATATATATTTTTGTAAAAAGTAGAACGGTTCAAATATGGACTGAATAATTATTATTTTTTGTTTATGTGTATGTTCCTAGTGGGCAAAAACTTGTTCAAAGTCTGCAGTAAAGACGCTAGATTCGATGACGTATTCGATGTTGTCCTAGCGTATATACTACTGACTTTGAACAAGTTTTTGTGGACTGGATTGTGTTTTGTCGAGAGAAATATATTTCAATATGAATAAATACATTTTCTTAGAAACCTAATCATGCAACAAGGAGTACAATCTTGCAAACTGATTGGTTCCTTCGATGTGAAGCAGCCAATCAATTTCAGGGGTGTTTACTAAGTAATCTTCACCATAAAAAAATAAATTAAAGGAGGTCCCTAACCTGGTACTTTCAAACGAATCAATGTCCATGGGAATGGATCGTTCATAAAACAATAAAAATAAGGCGTTCGTCAAAGTAAAACTTGTTACAATAGAATAACTTCCTTTCTGTGCAGTAACTTATGTCTATTAACACAGCCTAAAAAACTACTGAATATGTACCTGTACCGGTCTGTATATAGACTATATATTGTCATATATGGCAATACACAGGCCATATACGGAGCTATGCAGGTCCGGATCCAGTGGTCTTTTACACGGTATAGAATCTGAATGTAGAATCTAACCAGAATATAAGTTACCAAGAAAATACGAAGAATGTATATTTTACTTCTTTGAGAGGAAAGTCGGAAGAACGATACCCGAAACTATTCATGAATAATAGTATTGTCCATTCAGCTGTTCTTACCTTAAAGGTTCAGAATTATGCGGTTTAACGAAATTTTGCGCAATTCCTACCTACATTATATGTATTTTTCCTCATTTTCCATGTAATAGCTAGTCAATGGTAATGGTCAAAACGAAATAAAATATAGTTCATTTAATTTTATAATGTTCTTCTTTTCTTATCTCGCAAAAGTCGCTACTTTTACAATTTCCCTATATACAGCACAATACAATCTCGACTCTAAAGGGAAACAAACAAACAATGAGTGTCAGCAAACACTATCTGTAACCCAGCCGGCAAAAACCTGTTCAAAGTCATCAAAATAACGTTAGAACAACGTTTTTGCCGGTTGGGAACTGGAGAAAATCTCCGCAGGAATCTTTACTTAAACCACCATCGAACCAATATCCTCGAGTTTGATTCGTATTTTTGTTCATTTGAACCAATAGGAATGTCTTATTTTGACATTTGTGCGGAAATTTCCGCCTAAAAGAAATCTACCTTTAAATAACTCAGCGTCCGCATGACATCGGCAGGGAACAGAACGAGACAAGAAGTTTTAAATGCGATTTTTTGTCTAATTAGGAACCAGGTTCTTTAGTTAAAACGAGTCTTTTGTTTATGATTTCATTCTGCAATATAGATTTGAAACAATTTCACTAGGAAAAGTTCTTAACTTTTGAAGTTTTACTCTATCAGATGATATGTGTTTTAAACATCAGTACATTTTCAATTCGCAGAACGTTGTTCTAACGTTATTTTTCTGACTTTGAACAGGTTTTTGCCGGTTGGGTAAAGGCATGTTGGTTAGTTAGCAGCAGTCCAAAACGTTATCTACCTTGCTGGTTGTAGCCTGTTCCGCAGACCAGCTCCGTGGCAAAAAGGGGCTACTTCGCCGCGTTTTCTCGCCAGACGTCGAGTTTGTAGTATAGGCTAGCTGGTTGTTGTTATCAGTAGCAGTTAATTTTAACTGAGTTTCGACCATGCTTAACATTTGCGTAATTTGAGTCTTAGATAAGGCTTAGGACAGATTGTATTGTAATATTTCCAAAAGTTCAAAGTGTAGAAAGGTGTAGAAATAAATTTTAACTGAGCCTCGACCATGCTTAGCATTTAATTCATTTGTTCCTTAGATGATGCCTGTGACACAATATTGCAAAATTGTCTGACGTTCAGGTTCTGGGGCAAATTTGAGCTTTTGTATGCATATATATATTATAATAAAGTGTGCACTTGGTTTTCTCTAGACATCACAACAACAACAAGGAAGAATCCTTCCGGATTGGCCCAGAGTTGGTGACAGAATTACACAACCTTTCATCGACCAGCTGATGGTCAGTCAACTGCTAGAACAAAATCTAACACTTGGTTTCTTCTTGAAAGGACTTAATGGTCCTCCAGGTCCACCTGGCCCACCAGGCCCAGCTGGAGAGTCAGGTCCTCCTGGTTTACCCGGAGCACCTGGAGCACCTGGTCATGTAGGAGAAGACGGTGCTCCTGGTCCTCAAGGTCCACCTGGATCTCCTGGTATGCCAGGTGCCCCTGGTTATCCTGGAGAAAAAGGAGATCCTGGTCCAGTTGGTTTACCTGGTGCAGCTGGATTGCCTGGAGCCCCTGGATTACCTGGCCCACAAGGTTTAGCTGGTCAATCAGGTCCTGAACCAATTTCACCGGTATGAATAACTTCATATTTTTTGTAATTTGATTGGATTCCTATTTTTGTAAGAAGTGACTCAGAATACATAAGAAATGTAGAGAAACAAATTTTGGTAACGTGTTCTAAATAAAGGAATATTAATTATGCAAATAAAATAGACAATGCTCAGTGGGCAAAAACTTGTTTAAAGTCTGCAGTAAAAACGTTAGAACAACGTTTTCTAGTGTCGTTCTAGCGTCTTTACTACTGACTTAGAACAAGTTGTTTCCCCACTTAAATTAGGTGTTTTACTTGCACCTAAGGATAGAATACATGAAGAATAGAAGATTTTGGTAGGGACTCTTTGTAAAGTTTTTATTTTAATAACAACAATAATAGCTAGAACAACGTTTTCGCTCACTGAATGCCTGTTTGCCTGTTGTGCAACGCTTTTAACTCAAGGTTCATTTCCACTAAACGTCAATTTCTACCAATGGATTATCTTTTTTTGGCTTTCACCACGAATTTTTTGTCATAACAGTCAAGACTTCCTGATGTTCTGAATTTGCCTTTGATGTTAAAAATAAGAATAAGAAATAAAAAACACGGGGGACAATGAGTTAATATAATATCTCGCCAATTCTTTACAGGAATTTCAAGTTGTATGCGAAGGTGAAAAGAGCTGGATTGAATGTAAACCTTATGAATTGATAAAGATAAACAAAGTATTTTGGGGTCGTGAGGATCATGTAACTTGCGCAACGGCACCTGCTGGATTATCGACAGACAAAACATGTGAAACAGATCCCAAGAATGCGATAAGCAAAGTTAATGGACAGTGTAAAGATGAGCAAGCATGTGAATTGGTGGCTTCAAATATTTTCTTCGATGATAATACCTGTGGTAATGCTTATAAGTACCTGAAAGTATCATTTGAATGTATACCCGATCAAGCAAACAGTGTAGATGTTTTACGAGAAGGAGGTAAACGAAAGAAACGAAAGAAGAAGAGGGCAGCAAAAGAAAAGCGATCTTTTAGAGATAGTTAGACTGTGTGATACTGATTATAAAATGAACTAACCTATGGAAATCACATATTCAATATAAAAATGCTTACTTTTGAAAGCTAAAAACTAATACCGGAAACTGAACGTAAAAATAAATAAAATCTGCATTGATGTTTCTAATTTTTCGGAGTATTTTGAATATTACCCAGCGGGAAATAAAATTGTTCAAAGTTCGCATTAAAGACGTCAGAACAACGTTTTCCAATGTCGTTCTAGCGTCTTTACTACTGACTTAGAACAAGTTTTTTCCCCACTGAACTTAGGTGTTTTACTTGCACCTAAGGATAACATACATGAAGAATATAAGATTTTGGTAGAGACTCTTTGTAAAGTTTTCAGACAGATGCCTATTTTTATAACATTATGCATATAAATGATTTTTTACTTCTTTATATATAGATATAGAAAGTTCTGTTAGGACTATACAGAATCCTTCTTTTTACGTAGTTGTATAAATTGTGTTTTGTCTTCAATATATGTCCTATTTATTAAAGAAAATTTTTTCTCGTCACGCACACGACGTCAATGTTGAAATGACGTCAAAATGTCTGATCCGACGTAGTATACCTACAGGGGGGAGGGTACCGCAGCATCAAGCAGTGAAGTACTGCTGAATACGATCACAGTTATATCATACATGACAATACCCAGCCGGTACACGACGTCGCGACGTCGTTTTGACGTTGTTTTGACTTTTTTTTCCGACGTCGTGTGTCAAGTGGGTACACAGTCCCTTTAATGTGGAGATTATCTTGGAACATGGGCAAAAACTTGTTCAAAGTCTGCAGTTAAGAGGCTAGAACAACATTGACATTTTTGTTGCGTCTTAACTGCGGACTTTGAACAAGTTATACGCACTGGGTATACACACTTTTTTATAAGAATAACAAAAATATCATTATGCCTCATAATTCCTATAAATTTCGAGAGTTGAACAGGTTTGTGGCTAAAAAGTAAATAAGCGATATACTATGTAACATCAGACTATGATAACTATATCTTACCAAGGTATTAGTCTTATCTACTATAATAATAATAATAATAATTCAGCTACTTTTTGTTTTCTAAGTAAAAAATAACAACACTGTTGAGCGTCGATTAAATGCCATATTATTGTTTAGAGTATGTGAAAAGTGAGCCTGGCCATGATTCTTAACTTTTGCTCAATTTTTGGGAGATTTGGGCCTGATGAATTTATAAACAGGATTCTTATAAAAAATTGTGTATTTTATAAAAGTTTATACAAAATCATTGTGAAAGTTTATTCAAAAATGTGCAAAAGAATTACAAAAAATATAATTATTGAAATGAAAGCTAATTACGATCCTTCATTAAAGGTTTTACTTTGTAACAGCATCCTTATTGGTTATTTTTTTAATTTATCTGCATCCTGCTGGCTTCTTCTCTTCCCACCAATCATCTGGGTAAAAGCATTTAAGAATTTCAATGCCATGATTAGGTACTGAGATATTAACTTCAGAAAATATGGTCGTACCTAGTGGAGCTTCGATTAACCTTCTTGGAAATGTATGATATTTTTTATGATTTAAAAAACATATCCACGATTCTAATCCCGTCCTGTAAACATTCTTATATGATTGTGTAAAAACCATCAAGTCTCCACGAACAATTTCTCGAGTAATTCGATAAGTACCCGACCATAAACGATATTCGATTTTAATGCCTTTAATTTTAAAAGCTGCATCTAGCACTCCATGATCAATATTAATAATCTCTTCATAAAGAAGCGCCATATCTACATCATTATCCCATGGTAATGGATTGTTGTAACGTATGGCACCCCATAAGCTTCCATAGATAAGAAAATGTGTTAAATTTAACCCACTTAAAACATCGTGAGTATCTCTAATAAGAGATTTTAATTGATCCATTTCGTTTTTTGGAGCGACACATTGATGCGCATAATTTATATTTTCGTACCACGCCCATTGTTGGTGACCACAATATAGATAAATGGACAGAATTGATATTGAAAATAACAGTAGGAAAGTTAATTTTTTGTGTTTTTTTCTAAGGAAATATTTTGCAACACCTTTTTCTTCCAGCATCATCCACAATTTCTATTTCTTGTCTATTAGTTATAAACAAATCGTATATTCTAAAGGTCGATTTACACTAGGCACATAATTCCGTACTAAAGCCAAATAAAGACTTTCCATTGGTAGAAATTGATCTTACACATAATATGACGTCTATTTCTACCAATGGAATGTCTTCTTTTAGCATTCGCACGGGATGTTTTGCCTAATTAAATTAAAACTTAACTTAACTGTTCACAATTCAGTAATTTACTGTCCCAGTTAGCAAAAACTTGTTCAAAGTCCACAGTAAAGACGACGCTAATACAGCGTTTTCGACTTTGTTCTAGCGTCTTTACTGCTCACTCTAAACAAGTTTTTTCCCACAGGGGTACTACTTACAGCGTGAAAGATTATCGAATATTTTTCCGGTTATCTCAATAGCCTGTTGTGAGTTGTTTATTATTATCGAACAGTAAAGTTTGCATTCATATGAATACGCAATCAATTTCTTTCAGGTTGTTCATTTCTTCTTTGTATCGTTTAAATTAATTTCATTCAGTTTACTGTATCCTTAGAATCAACTGATGTAACTAAAGAAATAAATAATTTAAATCTTTTAAATCTTTAAATTGACAAAATTCAACAAAAATGAATCTATACAGAAGTGTGTTAGGTCAACGAACTTGCAATGGATTGGTTTTTTCGGTGCGTGCGAAGAAACCAATCGATTGCAAGATCGTTGACTTAGTGTTCTTCACCGTAGATTTTATTTTTTGAGACAGTTCTTTACCTTTCTTTCTCCACTAGGAAACAAATGCTCTAAAATCAATCCAACAGAGTGATTATTTACTCTTATTTCGATCATCCATCAACACTATGTGCCGAAAGCATTGTTTTTTGATGGACTTAAAGAAAATTAATTCGACCAAATTCAATTAGAAGGATTTGGGCAAGAACTTGTGTTCAAGTTTCTCATTTGTGTACCTATATTTTCGCCCACTTTATTAATCCCGCCCTTTAATTTTCGCGCACAAGCAAAAAGGCTAATTTCGTTCAAGCCCTAATTTTTGCACGCCCCTAAAAAGGAGTTTTGAGAACTTAGGTTAAATCGTAGGTCTAAATCGAATCGTAGGTTAAACCAAGGAGTACGAAATTCGGGAAAATACTGGACGTGTAACAAAGGGAGAGAAATAGAATTGCATGAATTTTGAAGATTTTATTATGTGGTGGTAAAAAAGATTAAATTCAAAATATCTGTGTTCTTTATTTAATAGGACTATTTGCTGGTGTCAGCATTTTTCCGATGACGTAATCACTAATTGTTTGAAATGTCATATTTTGCTTGACCCTATGAGATCCAGGCTTTTATGGGGTCTAATAACCCGGAGATACAATGTACCACACCCCGATAACTTTCGAATTACCGCTCCGTTTTACTTGAGACTTGGTCACTATATTCCTTAGGCTCTCTTATATCCGAAAAAGGAATAAAAATTTGCGCACGTAATTATTTCATGCAGAATGTGAGTATCCAACCGCAGTACCGGTTAAAATCTGACATGGAAAGCGAAAATAGAAATTTAGCTAGAACAATTAATTATATTGCTATATTTGTGAATCATGAAAGTCACCAATTTTAGGCCTAATACGAATAGCTGATCAGAAGTTATACAGAAATTTCCGGGCTTGAGGTACAAAGTTCGGGGGTAAATAGAATTAAAATGGATATATCGTTAGAAATATTAGCCATATTTTTGGGGGATGAGGCAAAATTGCCCTCTCTATCCGAATTTATTTTAATAACTGGAGATTTAACCTCCAAATTTTCCAATTTCAAATTTTTGATAGCTACGGATAATTTGCTCTTAGCAACCAAATATTTGACAGGTGTTAAAAAATGTTCACAAAAAAATATTCTCTTATTTTTTATCGTACCTGGCGCCATTATGCTAAAATGTTAATTATGTGTTGACTTAACCTAATGGTTCCATCAAATGTTAGAGAGGGGTTCATGGAGAAATACGAGATCAAATTCCCCCCTCCCCCCTAAAAAAATAAAAAAAGTAAATAAATAAATAAAATAGGGTTAAAAGTTATAGATCTACTGTGTTGTTGGTTGTCCTCTTAAAACAATGCCGGGTTCTAAAACGAAATATTTGCAGAATACCCAAATTATCGTCTAAAATCAGAAAATCTGATTTTCAAAATTTCGGGAAAATTGGAGAAAACGAGTTAGTCATGTAACCAAAACTTTCAGAAATATTTCTTTAGAGATTTCATGTAAACCGGACCAAGTGTTAATCAAACACAAGTTATTGCAAATTGAAGATATTGTCGATTTATACAAAATTTTCCCATGCAAAAAAAGGTAGCGTCAGGTTATGAACAATATTTTTTGATCCATTGACGTAATCATGCTGAACTTCTTACGATTACAAAAGGTCAGAAACTTTTAGCCAGTTTTAGCATATTACCGGTTCAGACGTTGGAGATAATAATATAACAGAGGGTGTAATCCGCCCCCGGTTAAAAACAAGGTTAATAATCGAAGTATTATGGTATATGAAAGGATACACAAGGTTTAATGAATACCATTTTATAACCATCTACCCCAGTGGGAAAATAACTGTTCAAATCTCGGAGTAAAGACGCTATTGAACAAGCTTTTTTTCCACTAGGCAACGATAGTACACTGATATCAAATGTCAATAATATCAAAGAAACAAAAAAAAAAACCAGATATATAGAAATATATACAATATATATATTTTTTGGGGGGAAGAGGGAGGGAGGGAGGGAGGGGAGGATGTGAGAGGCAGGATTCAAATGGCCATGTCTTCGGAATCCGTCGATTGCAGGTGTAGTTTTGAGGCATGAACTTTAGATTTAGTTTATTGTTTACGTCGCGTATATTTTTAGTCGGAAAAGCAACGTCATGGAAGTAGGTTGTTCTTTTATTCCGTCTCACAAATTTACATGGTCAACCGAACGTATGTGACGCGATAGTGGAGAAAGTAACTGTTTTGAAAAAAACATACAAGAAATTATGGCTAGCTAGCCAGCTATTTATCGAATTTTTTCAGACAAAAGTATGCATATTTCTTTTGAATGCATTGATCTAAAAATCAGTATCAAGCAGAGAGTAATATTAACTTAGGGTGTCAATCCCCCGGAAATTCACGGGGTGTCCGTGATTCAGAAAAAAACTGTTGATTTACCCCGAACTATGTGCGGGAGGAATATTCAAACTTGATGAAGTCATGAATTCACCCCCAGACATGTCCGGCATATTTCCAGGCTTAATCTGTTTTTTTTTGGACAAAGATCTATCTTTTTAACCCGGATACCATATTGTAGCCACAAGAAAAAAGAGGGTCAATAAGCAATTCATCAATCAACTAAAAAAGTGTAGAAACCATCTGGATTTATACTCGGGATCGTAACACACCAAAACCTTTTGGTTGTTTAACAGTATGCTTTTGTGGGCTAGAAAATATAATGGAGAAATTTGGCACTTAACAGCTTGGTTTCATTGCGCGCTGGCTTCGGGGATATCAAAATGTTTTTGCAGAGCGTCTGTTTGTTTTTTTTCCTCTTACGGCGCTCATTAAAACAATTTCTTAGGCGCCCTATAAAAATTTAGATATAATGTAACCACTTAATTTTCTAACGTTTTGATTGGTCCGCTTATATATTGGAATGTCGGGAATGCGAAATATACATTCGAAAGTGAAAAAAGTTTTAAACTAGTGTATGAACATATAAATTTAGGTAGAAAATATATTTGTTTTTAGATCATCGTTTTGAAGGTTTGCTTGTCTTTCAACTCTTTCAGGGACGCAAAAGAGAAATGATCCAGCATAAGCTACATATTTAAACAACCTATACCCTTTTCAGGTTAGGCTTTTTTTAGGTTCTGAGTCAATGGGAGGGAAGTATACAGTCAGAAAAGTTTATTTTCTTGTGACTAAGTTTAAGACGATGTCTTCATGTAAGAACAAACCGTAACAAAATCTTAAATTCAAGGAAATAAAACACATCTATATTGTATATCATTACTGTAGATTTACAAACACGTTCTTGTTTGTGCAAGGAATGATGAGTTTTAGAGATAATTTCAAACATTGACTTTCATCTTGTGTTAGTTACCAGAATTATAGTCCTCGTGAAACATGCAAATATCGTTTTATAAAGACCTTCACAAAAGTATTTCTCCGGAACGAACGAAAAGTCTCAAAGTGTGAAAAAAATAGGTACGGCCAAAAAAATATATCGCTTATCAATATTCTACATTACACGCTTCTTTCTTTCTCATTCTGCAATTTGATTGGTCGGAGAGTGTGCCAAACGCACACTTCATTGACTTATCGTTTTATCAACAAACAATTTGATTGTTCCGCGCAAAATATCAAGCTGTGTGTCTATTAAGTAACTCTCCCGTAATGCTTATCGTAAAGTCTGCGCCCACGTTGATATGAAAATTATAAAAATATCATAGGAGGGAGAGAGTGTAAATAGGTTCGAAGAAAATACGATTTGATCACAAGCTTTAAAAAATGATTTTTGAGAAGAAAAAAATTACAATTGGTTTTCTTTTTTCTTCTTCTTATCTTTTTTGACTGCTCCTCTGATATCACAAAAAGGTAGCCTCAACACAGTTTATGATCATTTTTGCAATAATTTCCAGCAGTTATTCTGAAACTTGATATGATCTTCCCCCAATTAAACTTTTCAATGTGTGGAATGGTACACTATAAACAGAAAAGTACAAACATGGCTTGTATAAGGACCTTTTTCTTATGATCTGTGCTATTCTTGGAAATAAGGGCAGATGGCCCGTGTAAGAACTCACAACTGACGTCACAATGACTTTGGATCGTTTAGATCAGTTGGATCGTTTAGATCGGTTGAAACGTTTAGATCGGTTGGATCGTTTAGATCGGTTGGATCGTTTAGATCGGTTGGATCGTTTAGATATCGGTTGGATCGTTTAGATATCGGTTGGATCGTTTAGATATCGGTTGGATCGTTTTGATATCGGTTGGATCGTTTAGATCGGTTGGATCGTTTAGATCGGTTGGATCGTTTAGATCGGTTGGATCGTTTAGATCGGTTGGATCGTTTAGATCGG
>JAULBZ010005280.1:0-13609 GCA_032360805.1 Neoturris breviconis | reverse complement strand
CACTATATGGAACATGCTCCGCTCGCGCGATAGTGACTAAATTCTTATACGTTTGATTCATCATAGAATTATTCATCAGTTTTATTATAAGTAGTTGTTTAATCAGAAGATTTTTTTTACAAGTGGTTAAGTAAGGGAAATACCCTTACTTATTTGATATTTTTAAAATGAGTTTTTGATGACATTTATTCTCGGTTTTCACGCATGCGCAATAGACTTTTTGATGACGTCATGATTTATTTTTGCCGATTTTTATGATTTTTCCGATTTTCCGATTTTTTGATTTTTCGGATTTTTATGATTTTTTATGATTTTTTTATTTTTTCCGATTTTCCGATTTTCCTTGATTTTCGGATTATCGGATTTTTATGATTTTTTTGATTTTTTCACATTTTTTTTGATTTCCCCGATTTTTATGATTTTCCTGATTTTTTGATTTTTCGGATTATCGGATTTTTATGATTTTGCTTCATTTTATCAGCTGGCCCAGAAAGCCCCACTCTCTATCTCTAACCTTGATGAGTCTGATCCTATAGTTCTGAATAAAATCAAATTTCCCAATTTTTGAATTAAGCGCCTCCCTCGAATAGCCCCCAAATAAATGTCCTCTAAAAATCTCGAAAATTAGACAGACACCCTCGGCGGTTGATACAGGTACATCAATGCCGTTAAAAATCGTTCAATTTAATAATGCAATCCTCTGACTTTTACAGAAAGAACCATTAGAAATTCTGAAATACTGCTAAAAAATATTAGAATTAGATCATAGATAAAGAACTTGCAATAAATATGCAAAGAAAAATTTCCTTCACTTGAACTTGTCCATAAGGAAAAATCCTTATATATAATGCTTTATTTCCGTATTTTTAACAAGTGATTAAAAATCTGAAGGCTTCAATATGGATATGTTTTTATTAAGCGCCCCCTGTTAAAGGTTAGCTTCATATTCGAGGCACCCCACAGTCTACCCCATGTGGAAGCCCATATGGGGTATCCAAAGCTCTCCGCCCTACCCGATGAGTACCGTGTTTTTTAATTTAGAATTTTCACTAATTTAAAATTTGCTCTCCTTAGCTTAGCCTATTTCCACTAGAGGAATGTTGATATATACTACTACTTTCTCATAAGGTTAAAAATATATATGAGCTCGCTCTGCTTGTGACTGTGTTCCTGTTTTTGTACGTCAGCTACCCTGTGACCTTCGGAGCGCGGAAATTTACACACCGTCGCTTCATTTGGTTTGACAGACATAAACGACAATGTTTTCTGAGAAAAGATCATAAAGTTAAGTCGATGACCACCTGTTTTTATTGTTGATGGTTTTCATCATATGTGTTCTATTAAAATTATAAAGATCACGTGTTTTGCTGAATGAAGACTATATATCACGTGGTGTAAACAATCTTCTCATTTCAAACAAAAGTTTTTAGAAGTTCGGGCCACGTTCTTCAGAATAATAACAAATATGGCGGAGAAGTGGCCTGAAGACTAAGTGAACAGCTGGAACGAAAATATTTAACGTTATATAAAGAATAACAAAATTTATATTCTTATTAACAGCTTAAGACTATATTAACAGTTTATATTCAAGTCGTTTTAGTGTTTTTTTTTTACTTTAAGCTTCATGCAGCCCATTGAATTATTACAAGATATTAATGCCGTTCAAGAGGTTACTATGGAAGAAATCGCTTCCTTTTCGCTGGAAATTGAATCCGCTATGGAAACTAGACATTCGTATTTTAATGAGATCAAAGAGCTGTTATTACATAGTAATCGTACTTATTATTTTACAATGCACTGTAGCTGACAAAAACAAGATACCCTTGGGAAAGGGGTTGATAAAAACACATAAAAAAAGCAATGAATACGAAAATTACTACAAAAATCAAAGCAGCACGGCAGGAGATCTAGTGAAAACTTTGCGAAGCGTATCAACGATTATCAATTCTTCTAGCTATGAAAATGGAGCATTGATATACCAATTTTATAAGAACAATATAACAAATAGCCATAGAAAAACAATATTTACTAGGGAAAACAGAAAAAATAAAGTTAATTTTGTAAATAATGTAGAAAATAGAAAAAACTCGAAAGATCTGAGAAATTTACACAGATCTGACTCTCATGAAATAGAACTTTCATCTTCATGGGCAATTAGAATACCTGTAGCATTTTTAGATGACAACAAAATAGATACAATTGATCAGCTGGTTTCAAACATAGCTGAAGAAATAGGTTTGATTAGTCATGGTAATATAGGTCACCTTGATGGACATTATTTGTTAGTTCACCACAGTTTTTATAATCATTCATCTTCTCCTGATAATGAACTCAAGATTTTACGCGATCAAATCACCAATAAACTGTCAAATCACCCTCAAGTTGATTGGGTGCAGCATGAGATTGTTCGAAAAAGATTCAAAAGATCATTGGAGTTTAAGGATCAGTTTTTCCCTTCTCAGTGGCACCTGGTAAGTTATGTTTCATTATAGAGTAATTATATGTAGCTAACTTTATATACCGTAAAACTTTAACAATAAATGTTTTGCCTGAAGAGGAGTACCATCTTGAAACTTCTTCCATTGAAGAAGAAAACGACGGAAGTTATATAACTGCGGACGATAAATGTAGTGATGATGGAAACGAAGACGACCACTTGTAATCTTCTTATTCTTAAAAGATATTTAATATCATTTCCACTTTTACTCTAACATAAATGTCAGGTCATGTATAAGCCCATTAAAAAAGGCTTATGACCTTGTATAAGCCCACGGCTTATAGTCAGAGTTTTACGGTGTACATAGTTTATGTGTATATAAATATCTCTGTATAAGCAAATTTTAAATCATGCTACAGTAATGGAGAGAATCTATAAAAAAATGATTTATTGCAATAACAAAAACTAATTTACGTCCAGATCATGGCATTAATTAAAAATTGAAACACAACTTCTGTGTTTTGTTATTATCAGATTTATTTATCACTTGTGTTATTCATGAAGACATTCATGTGTGAGAATTGTCTTTAAAGATATTAATTTCTGTCATATATAAATGAGAAAGGGCGGATATGTTTCTCTTGTATGTGCCACATATTTATTTATAATGCATGGAGGAGACATGCAAATTGGGTTTTACTTGAAATATGTTTTGAAATCTTCATTTTAACATGAGTTGTTGAAAAAGGGTGGATTTAACATTATCAGTGTTTAATTTAACATTCAGTGTTTAATTTTGTTACATGATTCATTTTTTATGCACTAAAAGGAGTTTCGCAATTTGTATATTATTAGTGAGTGTCTCAAAAATAAAATCTACAGAGCAGAGTACTGAGTCAATGATCTTGCAATAGATTGGTTTCTTTGTCCCAAAGAAACCAATCCGTTCCAAGCTTGTTGATGTATAACACTCTTCTGCATAGTTTCATTTTGTTGAAAGGACTTTCACAATTTGTATGTTATTATAAAATTAAAAGTAAAACCGAATAGAGTCCCAGGCAAGCAAAAATGTATTTTTTGGACGTTGAACAAATTTTTACCTACTGGAGTATATACTGTATGTAAAAATATAATATCAAATTGATATTTTTCACCAGAGCAAGGTTTATGTTTATGGTTTCATGGTGACTTTTTCTATATCTTCAAATTATTCTTTGTTTATGCTATTTTCGACTCCTCTTTTACAAATATAATATATATATATACAAGCCATTAAAAATGTATGTAAACATACAATAAAAATTTGATCAGTAAAATGGCAGATGCTGTTTGCGGTGAGTCATATGGGGAAATGTTTTTGTTAATAGTAGAATAAAATTAGCTATAGTGAGGTTGATCTGTATCTTTGCAAAAATGTGTTTGGTATCAATATTAAATTCAATTTATTAGGAACACCTGTTCATCAAATTTTATTCCTTTGAAATACCTATATATTTTCTTTTTTACTACTGTATGTATTGATATCCTAAGAATTTTGCAGCCTATAAGAAAAATGTCACAATACATTAATCTGAATCAAAGCACAGTATATAAATGACCTGCATTTATATTGGCCATCATTAGAATATGTATTTATATTGAAGAAAAAAAAAAAAAATAAAAAAAATAAAAAATAATTTATATTGAAGTTTTTTTTCGGTTTCACGGGCATCTGAATTCAGATTGGCATTCTCCTGTGGTGCAACTTTTGGCTGCAAATTAGTCTCCAAAGATGCTCCTTCACAGGGGAATGCCGACCTGAATTCAGAGGCCTGGTTTCATGCCACTGCCAAGAACAGTAAACAAATATTATTTTGTATAATCAAGGTCATTAATTTGTGGGACCCCTTTGTGTATACTGGGTATGTGAATGTGTCTACTATTTATTTTTTGTACTGATTACTTTTGTTATTGCTACACGATCACCATTTTTAGGTTCTTCTCCACCCTTTTCAATTTCACACTTTGTATCAATTATTCATTGTTCGAAATAAGAGTAAATCACTGTAGAGTAAGGCTTTATGAATGAGAAAAGACATGAAGCTGTGATAAAAGACATGAAGCTGTGATAAAATATGTCATGCAAGGAGTTTTTCTTTAAAACCATAAATATTAATCTTGATGTGCTCTGCAACCACCATAATAGCTAATGTAATAAAACATCTGCCTAAATTTAATACTCTAATACTTTTCCTCTTAAATATAAAATGTACAAGTTTAATGTAAATCCAATTATTTCTTCCAGTAATCCTTTAATGCAAATCAAATTTAACTTTGTGATCTTTATTTTTGACAATATGGTTATTTATTATTTATTTTAAGTTCTCCATAGACGGCAGATATGATTGTTGTGGGGGAGTAGCTCAAAATTATTCTGCAGTGATTATTTGCACATATTCCAAGCACTATCAAATAAATCTTGTTTGTAACTTATATGCCCCCCTACTACATTCTTTATAGTAACTTCTGAACCATAAAAGCAATGATGCTGACACTTACCTAGTTATAATATAAATCTATTTGACACATCCTGACTAAATTTGAACACTATGGTTATGCAGTCGCTGCTAAGAGCAATTAACTACAGTAGAAGGGGGATTTTTGAGCATGTAGTTAATCTGATTGTAACTATTGGAAAAAAGGTTTTTTAGTATAGTTTTCAGCTTCAAAACTAAAAACTATACTGAAAAACACTCCTCCATGGATGATGTCTAGTGGTCATATTGTTTTTAAGCACAGATATTTTGTTTATTCTTAGGATAATCTAAAGTTTGTTGGTCACGATATAAATG
Organism: Neoturris breviconis; assembly: GCA_032360805.1. NCBI lineage: Eukaryota > Metazoa > Cnidaria > Hydrozoa > Anthoathecata > Pandeidae > Neoturris > Neoturris breviconis. Next base: position 8,341 of record JAULBZ010005280.1, on the reverse strand, counting down.
TAACTGGTATCTGGGAACATAATATAACTGGTAAAGGTGTAACTGTTTCTGTCATAGATGATGGTGAGTCAAAACTAAAATTGCAAAGTATATATAGGATGTAATGAACTTAGGGACTCTCCAAAAAATCTCCAAAATTTGTTCCCAGGGGAAGAGTGCTGAATCAACGATCTTGCAATTGATTGGTTTCTTTGTACCGAAGAAACCAATCAATTACAAGCTTGTTGACTTAACAATCTTCATCGTAGATTAATTTTTCTTAAATTTATTGATTTTGACTTCTTTAAAGCTGCTAAAATATCTGCTTTTTGAAACAAATTTAAGAGATGGCTCCTAACTATTGTCAGATTGCTGGCCCTGTACCATAGTGTGCAACACCCCTCTACCCCCCCCCCCTCCACCCCTGAAAAATTGTATAAGTCAACCCCCACCTAAAACTCAAAAATTGTAAACCTCCCCTTCTCTACATACAAAAAATCTTTTGACCCCCCCCCCTCCCCTAAAATATACATTTTCAATATTATTATCTTTTTACAGTAAGTGATATAGTTAAGTATGTATGTTGATGATTAAAATGAATAATGTTAAGAGATAGATATGCTATTGTTTCAAAAGGATGTTTTTTTATGTATATAGTCATTCATTTTGAACGTTGTCCATAATAAGTCTTGCAGGCCAGGAAATATTTATTTTTTGTTTGTACCCGTATACCCCATAAATGTGTTTAAAAATATTTTTATTTTGAAGAGAGAATATATATTTAACTTGTTAGTGTTTACTTTGTTCCTGCTGCTGTTTTATTTTATTCTGAGCACCAGCACCCTTAAATGAGGGGAACTAAATTATCCAGATATGTTTTACATTTGTTTTTTATTATGTAGGAGTTGAATGGACTAATCCAGACATACTTGACAATTATTCGACACAGGGGAGTTGGGATTTGAATTCAAATGATGGAGATCCAATGCCACGTGTTGATGAGGCAGGGTTGAATCATCATGGAACAAGGTATGAAACATACTGACTATATTTATGTGAATCATACAGTGACCAAGTCATATTTTTTGGAACTTCAAAACTTAGTTTGGTTACAAGTATTAAATTTGCAGTTACAATATTCTGTGGTGTTCCCCAAATATATGGGTATTAAATTTTGCAATTATCGTAGACAGTATATGTGGAAATTTTTACGTATTAACTTTTGCAAAGCATGGGAAAATGGGAAGAATGGAACAATGAGCAAAAATAATAAGGTTTGTGTCTATTAAAATTTCACAAGACGATAAAACAATGATGTTTTGGGAATTAAATTTTGTGTATTGCAAAAATAATTAAATCTTCAAAATTTTGTATATTATACTGTATAACTGCAAAATTTAATACATTTGAGGTATCCTTAGCCACTGATAAGAATTTGGAAAACTATGTATATAGAGATATGTAAGCAGTTATATCTAGTAATTTTTGAGATACTTGTAGGGTCAAAAAAAAGGATATATTCAGAACTTGCTACATTGGATTAGTTTTAGATTAGATTGCTAGCTTTTTACTATCTTTCTTGTGGTTATTATGGTTTTATCTAGACAAACCTTTACTTGATACTTCTATGGTAAAACATTTGGTATAAGGGTTTCAGATTACAGTAGGAAGAATGTTAATAAATAGTTTCCTGCCAAACAAATCTTCAGACAAAGTTTCAAGAAGTATTAGACAAAACCAGAAAATGTCAGACAAATCCTTGTTTATTATTAAAATACGAGATTGTGTCAGTTAAGCATCAGAATATGTCAGTTAAGCATCAAAAAATATCAGTTTAGTATCAGAGAATGTCAGCTTAGTATCAGAAAATGTCAGCTTTTTAGTATCAGAAAATAAAGCTAGAAAATATGTTTATGTTAGAACACCTTATTACATGAAATTAACGTGGCATGGTAATTAACACAGCTAAAATTTAAACAATCATTAATTAGATGAATGCTCTTTTGAAAATGTTACACAAGTGGAAATAAACACGAAAGCACCATTTCCAAAATTTGTTTCGAAAAACAGATATTTTAGCAGAAAGAAGTCGAAATCAATAAATTTAAGACAAATTAATCTATGATGAGGAGTGTTAAGTCAACGAACTTGCAATTGATTGGTTTCTTTGGTATGAAGAAGCCAATCAATTGCAAGATTGTTGATTCAACACCTTTCCTGGAAACAAATTTTGGATATGATCCTTAAACATTAAACTAGGATGAGCAAGATGTACTGTAATAACCTTTCAAGTTTCAATTATTTGTTTTTTTATGGACTAATTGTCCTTCTTATAGTTTCTTTAAAGGAGAACTAACGAAAAAAAATGAAGCATGTTTTTTTTTTAATTAAAATGTCCTATTATTGACAAATTCATAAAAATCCAAAAAAAATATACAAATTTTTAATAATATACCCCGAAAAGGAGCTACTGATTTGATTGGGGAATCTAGCCAACACTAACCACCATTGCGTAACACAGTTTCTTGTGGACAAAACTATTTATGACGTATTTGCACGAACCCTTCAAAAGTAAACATGCCAGAGGGTATGGAAATAAATCTAATTCTAGAGAAAGTTTGGAGCAAAATAAAAGCAAACAAAGTTGTTTTTACTTATATACAAGTAGTTTCTATGACCATCCAGTATTAAAATCATAGAGTATACTCACAAATAAAAGTTTATAAGGTCATCTGAAACAAGTTGGACGAGCGATTTCCCTACTGACAGAATGATCACTTGTTTGATTCAAAACTCTATTATACAATTAATTAATTAATTAATTAATAAAAAACTTTCAATTTGCCATATCACGTAAAATAAAATTAATTTGCCACGTCACGTTAATTTTGCATAATAAAGTATATCAACACGTTAATTTTGCATAATAAAGTATATCAACACGTTAATTTTGCATAATAAAGTATATCAACATAAACATGTTATTTGCATTTGTCAGTCTAGTCATACTCATATTGAAATAATATAGTTTATCATGTCATAGACCTAATGATTTATAACGGGCTACATTTCGAGAGATACTTCTCCCATCATCGGACAAAGAACAGAAGAAAAGTGGAAACTTTCCTACTGCTAGTGGGAACACCATTAGATTTTTGGACTGGACAACACTAGACGCACTTTTAACGATAGCATATAAATGTATTTTTACTGGTGTTCATACTTTAGCTATTTCTGAAAGTGTCTAATATCATATATTGGATTAGCCCTAAACCATTATAGAACTTAGGTAGCCTTTACCTGGACCCCTAAATGAGTTTCACTCTAAATGATTTTGATTGTTTTTTTCATACTGAAGAAACTAATTAATCGCAAACTTGTTTAGGGTAAAACTCATTTAGGGTCCATGTAAAGGCTGCCTAAGTTTGCAAGTCATTTAATATAAATAAAAATTAAACTTTATACTAGTACTTAAAAAAAGAACAACTAATCATCATAGCAGCATTGTTTTTGTTTTGCTCTTCATGAATCAACCGAATGTTTATATTCTTTTAATTAAATTCTCTCTATTTCTTATTAAAATATTTGTATATAAATATTTACAAAATATTTCATAGTGCCAATTTATGTTATATATTATATATATATATATGTACATGACACTGAAAAACTTGAAGCTATGCTTTAAAATCACCCCACATTGATGATTTGTTTTTTCTGAGCACTGGGATTACTATATTTACTTATTTATTTACAGGTGTGCAGGAGAAATAGCAGCAGTGGCGAATGAGTATTGTGCTGTTGGTGTTGCATTTGGAGCAAAAGTATCTGGTATTCGAATTTTAGACGGACCAATGACTGATAGTTTAGAAGCTATGGCATTTAATACCAAGTCTGATGTTAATGATGTTTACAGTTGTAGTTGGGGACCAGATGATAATGGAAGGACTGTAGATGGACCTCATCAATTAGCACAAGTATGATTCAAATATTGCAAAATCATGTTGAGAAGAGTCACTTTTTTTGAAGCAGTGTAATGGTATTCCTATTGAAGTTGCAAATTTGGATAGGCATGTCGTTGCATTGTTCCACAAAAAAGCAATGTAACAAATAGGATAACCCTGCTCGGTCATTCAGTATGTTCCTATATAGGTTCTACCGTGTATTTCAATCTCATGATTAGCCTTCTGCACATAATAATCATTGGTGATATGAGAAATTAAGTTATAGATTAATTATTGTATTGAAAAAATTCAAAAGTATGAAAATTTGTTCTACTTCACTTGATATTGTAAAAATGAAATTTAAGCATACTTTTAATTATAAAATGACAGTTCTCAAATAAAGGGATATCAAAAGACTTTGTTTATAAGTTGGCTCTCAGCATAAATTCAGTTACCTATTACCTCTTCTGATCAACAAAAACAACTCGTTTTGACATTAAATGTAGGCGAATTTAACACCAGTGATCAAATAAGAGCAAATAATCACTGTGGAGAAGTAATTTATGAGCTAATAAGCCTGAAGCTAAGCTCAGAAATCACTCTACCACATTGATTATTTGCTCTTATTTTGACTTCTGTCTAACTGTGAGGAAGAGTATTTATGTAAACCAGTTTCCTATTGATTGGTATCTTCGGTATGAAAAAGATTGTTGCAAGATCGTTGACTCTCCTCGACAAATCAGAGGGGTATTTTCAGGACTTTTTTACCACTGTTGCAAGTCTCAATATAACTATAATATATCACCTGTGGGGGAGTGTTTTTTGAGTACAGTTTTCAGCTGTAGGTTTGACTGTGATATAAGGAGGCAAGAACTGTAGGTTTGACTGTTATAAGGAGGCAAGAACTGAATTTTAAGATTGAGTTATCAAGTTGAAAACTGTACTCAAAAATACTTTTCCACAGTTGATGGCTGGCAGTTATTTCCAGGCTCGGTTATCGGTTACGTGTAAGGTTTAAAAAATTAACGTTTAGTCTGCTTTGGCACATGGTGTTATGACGGGAAGACAAGGTTATGGAAGCATATTTGTTGTTGCATCTGGAAATGGAGGTCATTTTAAAGACAACTGTAATTTTGATGGATATGCCAACTCGATATTCACAGTTACTATAGGTGCTGTTGATGAACTTGGACAGATGCCTTACTATGCGGAACAGTGTGCAGCGATGTTGGCTGTTACATACAGCAGTGGACAAGGACACCAGAGGAACATTGTAAGAATAATTTTGGTATCCAGACCTTTTTTATTTTAGATGTAGCAGGTAATTGGAAACATAGATAACATACCTTGGAGTTGAATCATTACTTGGCTATAATACATTATAAAAACTGTGAAAAGGTACTTAAGCCATTAAATACAATTATTTCTTGTTATAGGTAACAACTGACTGGCGTTTAGGATCTGGTACCGGTTGTACTGATCGACATACTGGTACTAGCGCTGCAGCTCCATTGGCTGCTGGTGTTATTGCATTAATGCTTGAAGCTCGTTCTTGTTTAACATGGCGTGATATACAACATTTAATTGTTTACACATCAGTTCGTGTTGATATTGATCCAGAAGAATGGCAAATAAATGGCGCTGGATTTGCTCATAGTCATAAACATGGGTTTGGTCTTCTTGACTCATGGAGACTTGTGACCACTTCAAAGGTATGCTTACCAAGCCTGTGTATAATTGCCTGGCATCACCTGTGCAGAAGTGATTTTAAGTAAAAATTTCAGTTTCAAAGCTGGCATTTTGTTTTCAACAGCACTCCACCCCAGGTGATTTCCGGCAGTTAATTTCAGGCCTGCTTTTACTAACATTGTTTCATCAATGCTCAAAATAATACTCCACCAATCTCTCCTCCTGATTATTTCAAGCACCATTTATTTTGCCACGAGAGAAGGTATTGTTCCTTTTCTTGTTATAAATAAATAATATTGAGTTATAATTTGATTGAATGTTTCTTTGTATTTCTTCACCATTTGAATATTACCTTTCGCAGTGCACCTAACTTTACTTCCAGTTATGTGCTCCTCTGGTTATCTATTTTTGATGTGCCTTTTTCAATTCAGCTGTTGCATATCATCTGCAGAAGATCAAGTATAATACATTAGCTGAATAAACTGAAAAATAAAGTTTCTTATCATTGATACACCTTGAATGTATTCTACCTATGTTTAGATTTGGCCTAGTGTTCCATATATGACGTCATGGAGTACACCTGTTATAAAAAGTAATGAAAAAATACCAGTTTTTTCCGGAACCAATCTAACAAAAGTATTCTATGGTATGTGTGTTTTTATTACATTCATTCTAAGTGCAAAACTACTGCTTTTTTGAACAAAAATGTGTCATGAGTTTAACTCCATGGTGATGTTACTATAAATACTCAATCGGTATGCAATAAGTGATAGTGATCAAAATAAGAGAAAATATTCACTGTGGAGGAGTGACATATTTTAGCATAATTTCAGGCTATAAAGTGAAGCTATGCTCAACAATCCCAATTATTATTTTCTCCTATTTGAAATCTTATCTTGCTAGCACATAACATCTAATCAGCATCCAACCTGAAATAACTGCTGGGCATCACCAGTGGAGGAGTGTGTTTTGAGTATTGTGTTCAGCTTTTAAGAACACTCCTCCACAGGTGATGTTTGACAGTTATATTCAGACTTCATTTTAACATATAAATTTCAAAATTAAAGATAATCATTTAGCATAGTTGTCTACCACATTTCAGCAGTTTGAGTTCACGGCTTATTCGATTTGTTTTGAAACTTGTGGCCAATATTCCTGAGCAGATTTGAGCAGATGTTTGAGATAAATACTTTAGTCAGTTAGACTAAGAATTTTAAAACTTTTTGAAATGGCGGCTGACAGTCAGCATTTTTTTGATGGAGTCGGGCCTCCGTGTGTGATTAGGTACGTTATTGCTACTTATGCTAGATGAGTATCTTTAATTAGATGTTGCATGCCCATTTGTAGAATTCGTTCCGATATTTAGTGCTAATCCCTCTTCTAACTGGAAGTTACATTGATACAAATATTGTTCGAAATCAGATTACAATCACTGTTAAAAAGTAATATTTGAGTTATAAAAATCCCTCCTCCACAGTGATTATTTGCTCTTATTTTGAACGCTGTTGTTTTTATGGTTTTGAATTTACATTGACCCCTAAACGATCTTGCATTAAATCTGCCAGTCACGTAACTTTGATTTTTGTTTATTTTTAGTTAAAGGACGGATGGCAGAGCATGTTGTAACACTAGAACACGTGACAATCACTGTATGTTGACGATTTCTATATATTTAAATTATTTTTGTGCTGTAGAGAATAATAAACTTCTTTTGAATAGAAATATCAAGTGATTTCTTTTTATTTCTACAGGTCAACATCAAACACCCATCTCGAGGTTCATTAGCTGTACGTTTGGTTTCACCAAGTGGTACAATATCTAAACTTGCTAGTTTAAGAAAATATGATAAGTATGTCAGTGGTCGAAATAAGAGCAAATAATCACTGCGGAGGAGGGATTTTTGAGCATAATCCTGAAGCTATGCTCAATAATTCCTCCTCCACAGTGACTATATCCTCTTATCTCAACCACTGTATGTATTCCAATAAAAATATGTGGAGATTCAGTGCACTGCTTGAAATAAGAGCAAATAATGACTGTGGAGGAGAACAGGCTTTGTAGCTGAAAAACTATACTAATATTTCTTCTCCATAGTGATTGTGTGTTCATATGTATCTTCTCTTCAATGATATTGCCTTTTATTACTTATTCTTAAGGATATACTCTATCTCGGCCGCAAGCCAGCTTATATCATAATATTCCTTCCTGATGTTTCTATCTATCAATGACAGTCTGATTCTCACGAATCTTACTTTCAGTAGTATGACATATAATCCTTTGTCTATATGCTACACTTTAAAATTGTTGAGTGTCGTACGTCATCCGTACCCAGTGGCCAAAAAACTTGTTCAAAGTCAGCAGTAAAGACACTAGAACAATGTCGAACGACAAGAGTGATTTTTGAACTTAACTTTAGACTACAAAGTCTAAAACTGTGCTCAAAAAAATCACTCCTCCACAGTGATTATTTACTCTATTTCCCACTTAACTGATAGTTTGTTGCCAGAACTCTTTTGTAAACACTGTACCGTAATGCTTCGATTGAACTCCCCCTAAACCATTTTTTAATGAAAACGAAAATCTATATATAGTATTTTGCTGTTAGATGAGAATTCAGATGATGAAAATGTAGATATTGATTAAGAAAAGAAGAAACGGTATAATACGAGCATATCATTGTGGTGTTTAATCTATTTTCCTGAAATTTTTTATATACCTTAAGTTTTGTC
>JAULBZ010005279.1:0-13610 GCA_032360805.1 Neoturris breviconis | reverse complement strand
CCAATGAATTAGTGAGGGGGTATTCCTTGTTATCGTTTTAACCTTACCTTTGTAACTGCAAACTCCAATGAATTAGTGAGGGGGTATTCCTTGTTATCGTTTTAACCTTACCTTTGTAACTGCAAACTCCAATGAATTAGTAAGGGGGTATTCCTTATTATCTTTTTAACCTTGCCTTTGTAACTGCAGACCCCAATGAATTAGTAAGGGGGGGTATTCCTTGTTATCTTTTTAACCTTGCCTTTGTAACTGCGGACCTCAATGAATTAGTAAGGGGGGTATTCCTTGTTATCTTTTTAACCTTGCCTTTGTAACTGCAAACTTCAATGAATTAGTAAGGAGGGTTGTGATAACATGTTCTGTTATTCTTGGTTAATTTTTCGTAAAAAAAAAATTATAAAGACAAACGATTTGCAAAAATTCAATTCAACGAAAATTATCAAATACAAACGTTTCGCGAAATTAAATTACCTTGAAAAATAACATTCTCGCGCTGATGCTCTTACTCAAGAGAAGTTAAGTACCTCGTATATCAAGCAATGATTCAACACTCGAGATAATACCTTATTTTTACTAATTTTCGCGTATTAATTTTCACGCAACGAGAACAAATATTTTTTGAGAGTGTTAATTGGCCTGCATTTATGATGTGCGTTTATTTTATGCATTTTGCACATGGCCACCTACGAACAATATTTACACTCATTTTAAATAAAACACTCATATTGAGTGGCAATGCAAATAAGGTGTATGCTTTGTGTTTTAGAAAGTGTTTTCCCACCGAATATGAAGCTGGGCAGACTATACGCATGATATACTCTGGCAAAATATTAATTGGTGATACTTATCCACTACGCTATCTAGGTATAATTAATGGTTGTGTTTTACACAGTGTTATATCAAATCAATCACAAGAAGGACAGGGACGAACCGATCAACCTGCCGCAATCACAAATGATCTGGATCTTAGTGATTATTTTTTCCCACTGTTATCAATTATGGTATTTGCCTGCTGGTCATTTGTTTTGTCTTATTCAAGTTTTTTCTCGACTACAAGTATAACTATTTTAGGATTTTTAACAGTTCTATTTCTTGGATTAACGATGTATTCTTCTTAGACACTTGTGCACACTCTCAGCATTGTTAACTTGCTATACTTCTGCGCATGTGCTAAAATAAATATTTATTTCAATTCGAAACGTGTTGTGTTCTGTAAACTTCACCAATTTATTGTTTAACGGCGTATAAGTCAAGTCAGAAATTGAACAACCCTTTATAACCGTTTTATTGTCGTCACGAAATCGAATATAAAACATGCGGTCTAGATTGTGTATATACCGCATAGTAACAGTCTGACAAATTCACCCCGTAATAATAAACTACTCCATGAAATCCTTGAATGGTTGAAATTTTTATTATTATTTTTATCCACGAATATTTATTTACAGAATAATCCGTCAGTTAAAGACATGTTAGAAAAGTCCTGTATTATAAAAATATAAAAATTGTACTTTCCAGACACATCATGGTCAAACGACGTTAGAATAAGGAAGATTAACGTTATTCTAACGACGTGTGGCAATGATGATTCTGGTAGGTACTGCAGACTATTTAACAAAAACGGGATCGAAAATTGTAACCAATCATTCTCGGAAGGCACACTACGCCGAAACGTCATCAAAACAGCGACGAATTAAGGTCTGTGACATTGGTTCAACGCTCACGGTACATTAAGTACAAAATTTACTTTATTTGCTCCCAGTCACCACACAACATCGGAACAACGTTGAAATAACACCACGACGTTGAACCGACATCGTGTGTTTGTAGGGTTATTCCCTCCGTTATAAAGTATCTTCAAATGTAGACAGACAGTGGATACACTATATATGCTGGGCTTTGTGAGGCTCCTCATAAAGGATAGGGAACTTATTCCGCCTCGCTCCTTCCATAACTTTTGAACGACTAATAGGATAGAGATAAAAAACTTTAAAGACTTTGCTCTTTTATAAAAAGAACAAAATAATACCGATATTTTTGCTGATGTCACCACATTTCTGATAATGTGATCACAATTAAGCTAAAATAACTCATTTTGGACAAAACCTTCGAAGAGTTGAATTTCAGGTATTTCTGAAAATTTAATTCGTAGAAAATTTCCTTTAGGCAAATTCTAAACTAAATTAAGACCTTTAAAAAATTTATAAGCAAACTGAGATCTAATTTAACTAAAAAAATTCACAGACGAGTGTACGAAGAAACAAGATGGTGTTCTGTCTCTTCCATTTATTATTTATTAACCAACCTTTCTCTACAAAAGTACACATTTTCTGAAGCATTTGTTTTTGAATTCAATTAACTCAAAGGAAAATATCGTGCGTTTTTTACGTTCTTCCATATTTGGCGAGCTCCAAGCGACCTCGGTAACCTTGGTAACCATTAAATTTTGCAGGTTGACGTTTATTCGAACGAATCTTCTCTTATGATTTTTTTTCATAAAACCGCTGTGCAATTGACGTTTAAACAAGATGAACCGACTAAAATGAACTTTTTTGAGAGAACTTTGAGTCTGCTAAATTTCGTGGGTCTTGTGCCATTGTGAGTTACGTGCCTTCGTGGGTCTAGAATTATCTCGTGCCTTCGTGGGTCAATTTGTTTTTCTCGTGCGTCAAATTGTGTTTCTCGTGGGCCAACTTATTTTTCTCGTGGATCAAATTTTATAGTTATTCTCTGCGACGCTCAATCGAACGTAGGAGTTGATTTACACGATTTCTTCTCGGAAGAAATTATGCAACTTATTGATTGGAAGTTGTTATGCACCGGCTGGAGACATTACTAAACCCTACTAATCTTAACACTTTTAAATATTTATTTGTCAATGTATACTATACAGAGCATAAACTTTCTGTAATCAATTTCTGTGCTACATAAACACGTGAATTTTTATTGTATAATAAGAAAAAAACGCGCGCTATGGTCAGTACTGTTTCGAACATTTTATCTCTTCGACAATGTTTACAAAATGGCGGTCGTTTGTGGTCGTTTTGCTGATCGTGCTGAAAGTTTTTTGTAACTGCGTGCTATAGATGTCGAAACATAAAATTAGTGTTGGTAAATGCCTCGGTAATGTTTTTAAAGAACGAATTTTAAGAATTGAGTAGAAACATAGAAGGTTCTGGCTGAGATTTTTCTTGTATTTTCAGTCATTTCTCCTGCAGAAAGTTGTAACTCCAGTGTATATTAGATATTTTGCAACAAAAATTGGAAGAAGGTACGATGGTTTATGTGGATTTGAAAGCATTTCCAAGTGGCAAAATTTCCCTTCTTGTTCTATGACAACAAACTGAATAAAATGGGTGACATTTAAATCTACCACTGGGAGAATGCTCCTTTAAGAACATTCGAATGATTGTAATTTGTAAATAAAAGTGCACCTGTTTTGTCACCAATAAGGTGGATACGTAGGACCGAGGACAAACCATCTCCAGATGTTGCAAAAACTCTTAATTGCACTTATTTTGACAAGCTGTGTTTCGTTTAAATTTTCTTGTGAAACTCGCTCCTGTTGTAAATTTAAAAAGAAATACAATCTCGTTTCTAGATCTTATTTGTGTATTAAAGTAATAGTGTGTTCTTGTATAAACAGAATGGGTACAAGGTTGATAATTATAATAAGATTATCAAATCATTAAATTTAAAACAATTGAACGAACTGACTTTAACAGTTAAACTGTGGTCCGGTAGTTCTACAACTATTTGGGTAGTTGCAAGTGTAAGGAATGAGGCTCAGGCTATATTATAGTTAGCTAACTATGACTTAGAAATGCTCCGTAACTTAAAAGCGGAAAATTTCAATCAATTATCCCCATGTTATTGTATCGCTCAGCCGATATAACTCACCTTGCCGGCATACCTTATTCTTCCGTTTATATGGACCTGTTATAACTTTCTTTTCCTCAACCATTGACTTGTCTTGAAATATTTATATTTCATATCGCTTAGCCGATATCTCGGTAGAATAAAGCGAGACATCGGTTAGGCAAGATAACTCGCTTGCCATAAAAATGATCTGCCGGTGTTACTGCAGATATAGGAATGAGACGGAACATCGTTTCAGCGACTTATATCGGCTAAGTGATGTATCGGGCTCCATATAAAGAGGCTCTAAAGATTTATTTTGTCCCCTGCTTGAAACGGATCCAGAAAAATTCAAGATTTCTGCAAAGTTCTTTCAAAACGAAAATTCGAAGAGCTTGTTTTGTGTCTTTTCTGTGTTTCATATACAGCGATGCAGCATTAAACAAACTTTTAGTTACGTTCTTAATCTTTCGTAAGTTAGTGAGGTTGTCTAGACATGTGTTTTATGTTTTTAAAGCTCGATGTGAAAGTGTAGATGGAATTTAGCTATTGTGGCCACACAATTTCGAAATTTTAACCTCTAAACTTGATGTAGGTCTTATTTGGACCAAAAACAGTTCTTTACTTATCACAAAAACAGAATACGTTAAACGATCCGTTTTATTTTTGTACCTTTTGTTAAGATTTTATGTATGTTTGTATATACAGTTTTTGACTTTGTAATACAAGAAACAATTAGGAAACTTTAGTTCCAAAAGCTACTGACATTTAAATTTATGATATCAACTTTGGAAAAAAATGGAATGATGAATATAAGCTTAGAACCTAGCCAAGTTTTCAAGTTTTAGAAATTACTAAAACCTTTTCGATTCGCGAAAGTTTATCCACGCAAAAAAATTCAGATCCCCCATTCGTGAAAGTTTATCCACCATAAACTTCAACAGTAACTTGTTCTCTTAGTAAAAACTGGTTACAGCATAGAAAATCCATTTATCGTCAACACAGAACCCGATAGGGAAAATGACGATGATATATGAGTCAATCCATAGAGAATGTCTTAGATAACTTTCTTTTCGTTGTCACAAATTTTCAATAAGTGCCTTCCCTGAATAAGCACTCACTCTTTTGGGACAATCTTGGATTAAGGGCCTCCCATCGCTTATTCAAAAAAGAAAGGCTAAACATTTAATGAAGTAAATTCATGAAATCCAACAACCTTCCTTACAACAATTTCATGGACCTTGTACCAAAAATAAATTATTTAGTCATGGTTTGGCCAGTATCTGCCTAACGACACACTTGCATGGCTTTCATTACCCAGAATACACAAAAAAAAAGTTTGCGACAGGTTCGGCAATAGACACAAATCCAGAAATAACATATTTCTTAAGCTGGATGAGGGCTGGGAACGAGGTTGCTTAAGCTGGACATCTGCACATGAATAAATTATTGAAATTAGAATTATTTTTTATGGGACATCTTTTTGGAGTGAAATTTCAAAAATTGTGTCGGAATGAGTGATTATTTTGTTAAAAATTAGAAAACTTTCATATGTTTGAGCTATGGTTTGAGATATTGTGAAATTCTAAATAGTGATTGTGTGACTTTAATTTAATGTTGTTAATTTTAGATTTTAATTCCTGAAAACTAATACTAATTGTCTAGTCCAGAATTTTTCCAGTTTTAAAATGCCCTAAGATCCCCTAAATCTTCTCGATAAATCTCCAAGGTGAATCTGTAGAGACCCTCCGTAGTTCTTATTCATGTTTCACTTTTGCCGTTGAGAATTCATTAAAATTCGCAAAATGTTTTATGAATTTATGGAAAGGGTAGTAGCTTCAAACGTGCGCTATATATCATCAAGCCACATAAGTGCGATTGGGCGCTCTAAATCAAGATTCTCCAATTAAAAGTTAGAATGAAAATAAAAGGAAAAATTGATACTGATAGTTATTCTACAATAGATTTATTCTCATCCCAGTGGGCAAAAACTTGTTTAAAGTCCGCAGTAAAGACGCTAGAACAACCTCGTTTGACGTTGATCTAGCGTCTTTACTGTGGACTTTGAACATGTTTTTGCCCATAGGGCTTTTGTTGAAATTTCCATTGTTTTTCTTTTAGCTCTTTTTTCGCGATTATTTGAAAGGAGACACAGTGTGTTAAATTCGTTCAAAATATCTTTAAAAACATTTGAAGGATATTAAACAGTTGCAATGTATCAACAAATCAAACTTATTGCAATGAAAACCTTTTTTATCAAACTCTTCATAAAATTAAACATGATCTCTAGTGTATTAAAAAATAATACGCAGCAAGTGACTCGCTACAGGCTAAAATATAACTCGCAGTTAGTTAAAGAGGTTGTTTCAGTTTTGCAATAAGAAAGTGTTTTTAAATCACTAAAGTATATACTACTATCTATTTCCAAAAACATAACGAAGATACGCTTTAATAATTTAAAAACTTATTATGGTGTACGGGTAAAAGAGATATATTTAAATAAACGTCTATTTCAAAAGCTTTGAAGTTCACAAAAAACTATTTTCGAAGCCTTACCCTTCTCAAACCACTATGAAACGCCTCCCGCGAAGATTAATTAAGCGATTAAAGGTCTCCAACAAGTCTCAATGAACTGCTATGAGTCAATCGATTGAGTTGTTTTCTTCGTAGCTAGTCGTTGAGGTCATTTCTAAAATAATTTCTGTTGCTTTTCTTGCATCTTAGGAATAAAAGTATCTTACCTAATTTCATAATTTGTTTGAGAAAAAGACGTTCAACAATTCGACAACTTTTTAAATTTCTCTACTTCGCCTTAGGAAAATTCTGTGCGAAAGCATTAAATTGGTAGAAATTGAGTCTTCAGTTTGTCATCAGTCAAAATTTTTCAAGTTGCCTAAACTTGTTTTTACAATGGGCATTATCTACTGAGGATTTAAATTTAAAACTTTCGTACATACGCCTGCCACCAGATGTATATATAATGTAGGTTCCCTTAATAACAATGTAGGCTGTGAAGCAAAATAGGTTCATTTGTAAGTTATATTCTTCTTTGTATTTCTTTTTTCGATTTTTTTTAACTTGTAAAAATATGAAAAAAGTGAGCTAAATTTTCTTTCCAAATGATAAAAACTTTCCCATTGAATTCGTTTATTTCTGAGCTTGGCATTTAGGATTAAAGTCCTACAAGTTTTAAACAAACATTAAACAAAATTTGCGATGTTAAACACGATTAGGATGAAATTAAAAATAAATGAAAGTAAATCCTTTCTTAAAGAAACGCATTGTTTACGTTTTAAAAAACAAATATGCGCATGCGCATACCATTAATAATTTATGTACCTTCATGTGTTAGATATAAAATGGGGCAACAGGTTGGGAGCGTAATCATATAGTAGCTAGTAACGATATTGTTATGGACGATAAGAAAATATAAATAATCAGAGGGTAAAACTAAAGATAAGGAAACTAAAAACTTGTTTAAACGAGCGAAGAGGTGATAACAATAAAAGGCACATAATTTATATTTACCCTTCGGAATATACCACGCACAACTTAACTTTCAATCGATGCAGAGTGTCGTTATAAGTGAAGAAAGAAATGGTTTCTTCGGATAGACTATCTAATCTTAGTACTGAAATATTAGTAGATGTTGTTGAATGCGATAAAATTTCTGCTGAAGTCCTGCAAAATTATTTATTTGGAAAGAAAACTAAGATTTGGAAAGACTCAAATCGATATTTTTATCAAGGTAAGTGTCTTATTATAAAGATTGTTTTATTCACCGAGTCTAACGAAAATACAAATCATAATGGCGCGCCAAAGCAAATATTTTTTTCAAATTTCGTATTACCTGGTGCTCAAAAATCGGTTGCCATGGCAGCATTACTTTAAATTAAAAGTATGAAATACACGCTATTTTTCAGCTCAGCCTCGGCGTTGCATAGAATTTCATTTCAGCCTCAAGTGTTGTTTACATGTTGCTCAATACTTTTTGTCCACAGAAGCAATTCTGTTTAAAAATCAATTTTTGTGTGTAATAAAAACGTAGACGTAGATGCGATTGACTTTCTCTGCAGAGAGGAGGGAATCAATACTGAAATTGATGTTGCTGTTGAAGATTTTAATTTTTATGTAAATTACAAACCTTTACTTTGTATTGACTTCATTTTTCGTGGTTTTTTTTGTATTTTTTGCTCCTACGCCAGCCTGAGGGTGTTGTTTAAGGTTTACTTAAGTTTTATTAGATTTCAGCCTAGTGTTGCTTGTAAAAGTGCTGCTTATAAAAAAAAGCGTGTAAACCTATAGAAAAAGTCAGAAAATTTCAGCTCGAAAGATCCACTTTTTTTCAGAGATATCCTAAAAAAGTCTACTAGGCTTTGGTGGCCTGGGCTAAATAAGGGTAATGTCAGAAATACTTTCGCGGATTTCGTGGATTATTTTACGCGCAAGTTTCTGATATGAAAGTAACACGAAAAAAAGGTTTTTCGCATGTCTAAAGATGAATTTACATTAGGCGAGAAATGTGAATAGAAGAACTTTCATTGGTAGAAATTTGGCTTTTGCGCAAAAAATTTCGCCTAGTGTAAATTCAACTTGAAACGTCTTTGTGATTCAATTATGCGTAAACGACTTTTCAACCGCGAAAACTTCATCTCCGCAAACAATTTCTACCAATGGAATATCTCTTTTGGCTCTCACATAAATCAACCTTACAACAAAGAGATCGTCACAACATCTCTTCGGTAGAATCTAAATTTGACAACAACAAAAATAAATTGCAGAGAATCGATCCAAGATCGTTGATTAGGTAGTGGTCTTCTCTATAATGTTTTAAAGAGTGTATGAGCAAATAATCAGTACGGGAGTGATTTTTGAGCATTGCTTCAGGATGGCATTCTGATAATATTAACTGACATTTGAGAGTGCTGAGTGAGTCTGCTAATTCGTCAACTATCCTGGGTTATGTTAATTTTTTCGCGAGTCTAAATTTACCTCGTTAGTCATTTATTCCTTTCGTGGATCAAATTTTTATTTTCGTGGGTTTAAGTTTCTTTCTCGTGGGTTTAAATTGTTTTCTTTCCGGTTCTTATATTTTTCATCATACATGGATCATTTTTTACCGATTGTTCTTACTGTTTTCTCTTTGTCATATAAAAGCGCAAAGTTTTAAATAAATATATCTGAATACAATGCGCAGAGAGAAACGTGTTTGTCTTTTTTCTAAATATAACAATTTTGTAATTGTCGTGTGAATGACAACAGACAGACGTCGCATAACAAATTTTCCACATATAAAAAAAATTAAACATGTGAATGACAAAAGACAGACGTCATTTAGTAACGTACTTCCCACATGTAAGCTGAATTTTATATTTGTTGTTATAATGGGCTTATAATGGATGTCATGAATTGGAGTTCATTGGTCACATTTGCAGACTCTAAAAACCTTAATACCATTTTCTTTAACTATTTTTTAATGAGGATACAAATTGGGATCATAATGGCGCGTCAAAGCAATTTATTTTCAAAGTTCGTATTATCGCTTGCCATATGGAAGAATTAATTTAGATTTCAAATTAAAAGTATGAACTTCGTATTACAAATAAACATTTAGCATTTCAGCTCAAAAGCTCTGCTATTTCCAGAGATATCCTAAAAAATCTCTGCACTTCCAGAGATATGCTAAAAAAAACTCTACTACTTCCAGAGATATCATAAAAAAACTGCCAACCGTGGTGGCCCGGGCTGAATAGGAGAAATGTCAGAAATATACTTTCAATACGTTGATTTAGACTTCTTTCTTTCTATAGATTGCAATAACAACGACATGAATACCGACATTGCTATGGATTCAATGCCAGTAACCTTACCGAATCAAATACGAATTAAATCATCATCTATTCCTGGACAAAATCTTGGCGTGTTTTCGACAGCATGGGTAAAACAAGGAACGAAGATGGGACCATATACTGGAAAATTAATAACGATAGAAGATCGAGAACAAATAGAAGATTCAGCTTACATGTGGGAAGTACGTTACTAAACGACGTCTGTCATTCACACGACGTCGGTGTCGTTTGAACTGATTGATATTCATTTGTATGATTCATATGCGAAATGTTCTTTTGGATTTTCACATGCACTGTAAGGGACTCCAGCCCCCAAATATGACTTTGTGCCCAGGACTTATTCTCTGAGGATGAGGCGGTTGAATCATGGATTATTCAGTAATGTCCTACTTATTTAGTTATGTAAGAATAAATACTTGTCTTGCTCTAGAATATTCTATTGAAAAGGTGTCACAAGTCCACCTCTCCCACGGCGTGAGCCGGTTGTTCCGGCCACTTTCCAGATTTAGCAATACACAGTTCACATGCCGGATTACCGGAACCATACCCAGTTTTCACGCCGTCTCCAAAATATTTAATATTTGAATCCGTAGAAGTAAATCCATACATGAATATTAGTCAATGTAGGATCGAGTCAGAAAACAACTTCCAAACATCATCTGTGAAACAGTGTTAGTTTTCAATAAAACTGTAAACTATACTCAATAACACACCTCCCCAGGTGATAGATCGCTGATTGAATCCTTCTAAACGGAACAATCTTATAAATAATTAGTTTGCCTTAACGACGGGAAAAAAATCGATTGTAATCCCGTTGACTCTTCTTCTTAGGTTTTCAATAACACTGGCCATGTAACACACTACATTGACGGGAAGGATGAACTCGATAGGAATTGGATGTGTTATATACAATGTGCTCGAACAGACCAAGAACAAAATCTAGAAATTGTACAACATTCAGACGGAAATATATTCTATTATGCTTTAAAAGATATTCCACCCAACCAAGAACTGCTTGTATGGTACGGAAACTCAGTCGATCTGTTTTTAGGTATACCACAGCACGGTTTACTGGGAAGTAAATTACAACAACACAAAGTATGTGATCCGAATGACATTGGTAAGTATTTATTAGCCTGATCCACAGACGGAGTTCTTCCCTCTCAAATATTCTGTTGCATTCTGTAGCTAATGCAGTAGACTATCGTCATTCAGGCTATGTTAATGTGATAATTAGTGACAAATATGTTTGATGCAGGTTGAAATAATTTACTGTCCGAAATCAAATCAAAGCAAAAATTCTGCTCTTCTCAAATGCAGCAGAAGAAAATAATGCGGAATTAGATAATTATTGCAATTTTGCTTCCAAACTCAATATCTGCATTTTTAAGATTTTCTTAAACGTAAAGAAAAATATTTTTACTTATCAAATGGCTCCAATCACAATAAAAAATTCTGCAAATTCTCAAAAAATTGTGTTACAAATCGCAATAATAAATCTTGCAATTTTTTCTTCCCACTTTCTTCCCAAGATGCTCCGCAATATCTACGACAATATCTACATATATATTTGGTAAAAAGGGAAATTCATGCAAAAATTCGGAATTTCAACTGTAACAAAAAGCCTTAAATCTTTACTAGCAAGGTGATCGGAACGAAAGTTCGAATTTGTTCCAAGAGCCTGGGTACTACGCCGCTAGAATCAAGAGAATTTGTCGAATTTGTAAAAAGATCTAAGATCCTAAGCCCTTTAAGTCTACTCGGATAAACCTCTGAGATAAACCTTAAGGGACTTCTCATGGCTATTTTCTGCACTCATATTTTACTTGTGGTTTATATTACCCTTTAAAATTCACAAGTTTTTCCATTATTTATGACCTTGATTGTAGTAACTCGACTAACTACTGGTGCAAATATGGAAAAAGTAACGTTTTTTGTAACGTAATTTTCACAAAATATGTTTTTTCTATAGGTTCAACTACTCTTCATCAAGGAACAACGCGTTTACGATGCACCGTATGTAGACGTGGCTTTAATTCACGGAGTAATTTAAGATCTCACATGAGAATACATACATTAGAAAAACCATTTCATTGCAAATACTGTAAAAAAGCCTTTAGTCAGTCATCAACGTTAAGAAACCATGTTAGACTTCACACTGGAGAAAGACCTTACAGGTATGATTATATGCGAAATATGCGAAACTTTTTATCATAGCCAGGCTACAACATATTCTCCCCCACAGTCATTACCTGTTCATTTTAAACATTGCTATAGTGTGACCACTCGCAATAATATTTAAACATTGCTATGGTGTGACCACTCACAATAATATGCCCGCTCGATGATATTTGAGAATCAGGTAGAAACTATTTTGTTCCGTGTTTTATCTAGCCAAGTAGAACTAAGCTCTTACCTTGTTTTCATTATTGTTCTTTTAATTTTTAATATGATATTTACATTATATTTGGATTTAAGAAAGCGTTTTCAAATCAAATGTTAAAATCGTATATTTAACGGATTACGTAGCGGTAGAGTTGGGTATCCTGACTATGTTTTATCATAATTGTAATGAAAGCTTACTCACAACTTCTGATGTTCTGTATTTTACCAAAGTTGTTCCATATTTTATCATAGTTGTAACGTATGCAAGATGGCTTACTCACAACTTGCTGGATTACGAGCCCATCAGAAGAGTGCAAGACATCGTCCACATCTCGCTATGATGTCTAATCGTCCATCTCAATCAATTGATGCGAATACGTTTTTTGCTTCACCGACAATGTGATATAGTTAATGGTATGACTCATAACATCCTATTCTCCAGAATTACTTGCTTCTCGAAGATACAACGAAAGCGTAAATAAACAATAGATTCTTGTTACGAGTTTTAAAGAACGTATTAATTATAACAAATAATGAGGCCGTTGCAACGCTGTACGACATTACTACGATGTTGCTAAGACTACACGTGACTGTAGTATATAACGATCGGAAGGAATATATTCCACTGACAGAATCGCTCCGAACGAAGTGAAAAAGTAAACATTAATATTCCATAGAGAGAATTAAATCTTGAAACAAATAATACAATAAACTAATAAGCGAAGTATCGATGTTAGTATCGTTTCTTTTGTTACGATAATTCGATAAAATTGCACCAAACACAACTTAATTTCAAGTAGCATGCATTTTGCAGTGAATGGATTGTCTATACAAAGAAACCAATCTTTTGTCCGACACACAACGTCAGTTCAACAATGACGTGTTACCACTCGGCTTATTATACAAAATAAAAAAATTCAACTCAAACAAAATTAAGAGTTTATTATTATTATTTTTTAACCACCTGGACTTTTGCAGATTTAGGTGTGGTGTTGACAAGATAGTCACCATGGCAACGAAAGTTCTTACAGAAAACAAATTTCTATCTAAAGTTGCCTAATATAAAAAATATTAAAAAAAACAAGAAATTTAGTCAAGTACTTTAGCCATAGTATAAAAAACCCCGAAAGGGTGGTGGATTCTACAACCTGTAACTAATAGGGTCAAGGTAGCTATCATGGCGTAGATAGAGTAAAATAAGCGCCGCCCTCTACTAAGTACCGCACCGAACGGCGGTTACTAGAAACAATGCTAAATAATTCGCCTTATTATCCAGCATATGGACTTATAAATGAAATTCAAGAGATTTAATAATTGGGGATGCCAAAAGTGTTTTTTTTTTATTAATGATCCTACAAGCAATCACATAAATATTTGAGACAAAGTAAAATTCAAGCAAAAATTCCGAATTTTCAGATAAAAAGCCATAAATTTTCGGTATCAAACCTAAAGACACAAGAAATCGAATATGTTCCAAGAGCCTGGGTACTAGGCTGCTATGAACAGCAGAATTTGTCG
>JAULBZ010005278.1:0-13611 GCA_032360805.1 Neoturris breviconis | reverse complement strand
CAGTTTTAATGTGATACACTGCCTATTCCCATATTGGTGCAACTGCAATTGTTGTACTCTAGAAACATGATTTGAATCGGAATGTATCCAACACTGCTTACCAGGCTTTAATAATTACATTTTTCAACTGCAGGGTTGACATTAGTTAAAATTTTGTTTTATTTTATACATACACACATGTTGTTCCACCCAGTTACAGCAATGTACTAAATATCTCAATGCTATATTCATCCCCAGAAAGGTGGGATTTTTCAAGCCGATTCGGCTTCTTATAACATTTCCATTGGAAAACATTTGTCAAGAATATATTTTACGAAAGAAATAATGTTTAATGACATGAGTATTATTATAATAACAATAATACAAAAGCGGATACACACAATTTACCCAGTCATTCGCCTCGTGGAAATTATTTCATCGAATTCTCTGGCTTCGTCAAGGAGGTTGAATAAGTCATAAGTCATCAAACAAATGGCGAAATCAGCAACAAAAATTGTGTCAAAATGTTCCTTAGATAATGAACTAGTACCATACAAATTTTAATGACCCTGGCATGTGTGGTTTGAGATATTTCCACCTCCCCTGCACACAGTCGTGGTCAAAAGGCTGCAACCTGAAAATCTAAAAATCAAGTTATTATAACTCACAATTGGTTTGTGTACATTATTAATGGACGCCATATAATAGGTCATTATCAGATCCTCCAAAAATAGTCTAAATGGCCTATTTTACAGAGGACTGCCTTAATAGCGTTAGAAATTTCGCATAAATAAATTTTCGTGGTTTTTGTATTTGATAGTTTCCACCCCGCGAAAAAAGGTTTTGGTTTCGACTGCAAGCGAACACAGACCCACGCGAATCACTTTTAATGTGTTTTATTCATACAACGAGAAAATACGTATATAAAAGAGTTTTATTTTCCAGTTCAACCGCGAATATGTCAGTAACCACAAAACCATTCATATTTTAACTGCATATATTAATTACGTAGCTCTTTCTTGTTAGCATAAACAGATGTGTGCAATAAGTAGTTACTAAATTAGGAAACTAAGGTCCTATTTATATGGAGATCGATATGTCGCTCAGCCGATACAACTCACCTTGCCGTCATAACTTATTCTTCCTTTTGGACCCGATATAACTTTCTTTTCATTTCTTCAATCGTTGACGTGTCCTGAAATATTTCATGTCGCCTAGCCGATATATTGGATGAATAAAGCGAGATATCGGTTAGGCGAGATAACTCGTTTGCCATATAAATGATCTGCCAATATGACTGCAGAAATACAAATGAGACGGGAACATTGTTTCAGCGAGTTATAACGGCTGAGCGATATATTGGGCTCCATATAAAGAGATCTTCATCCGACATCCGACCTCACATCCGACCCTTAATTAGGTTACTGTTCTGGTTTGGTGACTTTTTTAGTATTTCGCGAAAGAATCGCTGTTGAAGTGACAAGTCTAAATTTGAGCTTACCTTAACTTTGAGTAGCCTGTACCACTAACTCTACGTCTGGTAAGAACACACTAACCACACTGTACTTTTTTTCCGCGGGGAAATTCTGCGGAACAGGCTAAACTTCGAGCCGGTGTAATCATATTTTTGCTTAATTTTATGACATAAACTTATTTGTTCCAGGCAATGGTTGTAACGTTACCCAATAGGCAAAAACCTCTTCTTGGTAAAGTTGCTAGAAAAACGTATTAACGGCGTACTTTGAACAGGAATTTGCTCACTGGGTATGATCTTGCTTAATGGAATAGTTTCCTAGCAATAACTCATCAGTTTTGCGTAGGCAAACTCCCTCCGCTCGGAAACTATAGTTGCATATTCAAGGGTAAAAAGTTGACGTTGTTGTCTTGATTAACGGTGAATACCCTCCCCTCGGAAATATTATAACCATAAAAACCGTCCTCGAGTTGATTCATAAGGTTAAAGGTTGCACATTAGACAACAAATTTGGATAAAATGTGTCATTTATGTATGGATTTACGACACCAACAAGTTTAATAGAATCATAAATGTTTTTAAGAGCGGATGTAAACAAAACAATTCCAGCAAGCTAACGATTTATGTAAGGAAACCACGTGGGTGCATCATGGCTCTCTAATGTTACCAAATAAATGTTAAATGAGCGATTGGTCTCTAGAGGGCATACAAAGTGGCGCCATTCATCATTTATTATTATGTTTTTTTTAAGTTGATCGTAGACAAGGATTTTGTTGTATCTTACCCAACTGACGCCAAGACAACGTTGAATCATTATTGAACATTTCCTGACCAGTTATTTTAACATTTCTACCGATGGAATGTCTTCTTTTGGCTTTCGCTCTGAATTTTCCTCTTAATGAAAATCAACCTTTAAACAATTCTCTACCTGAATTTCACCGTTACAGCAACATGAATGATATTGATAACATATCTCAATTCAGGTTGTTTCAAAAATATAACAAATAAATCATAGAAACATGTTTCTGGCATATATTATTGCTGTATCAACATTAATGAGAGAAACCTACGCAGATATTTCTTCAATTTCCTTATTCTCTTTATCATAAGTTATCAGAAAAACATGTGGGGGTATTTTTCTATAACAAAACATTACAAAGGAAATTACATTATGTATTTTTGTATCAACTTTCAATGTATCCATGGACAGGACATACGCATGAAGTTGTATTAGACTTATATGATATGTGAGAGGAAAGGGAAAAGGAAAATATATTTACCATGTCCTTGTGGCGATAATAAAGGTGGGTATGTGAGAACACGTATTATCTCAACTTATACTTTATTGCAGATGTATTTGACTACTGACACGGACGCATATATTTCCATATGCAAACAATGTATTGCTATATATGGAGCTACATGGGTCTGTATTCCGTAGCTGTTCACACTATGTTTATAGTATGCTTAATTCAAAATACTGCCTTCGCTTAACCCAGGTGAGCAGGCTGCATCTAAACGAATATTCGACATTGATTTACAGCAGTCGTCTGTCAGATGAGAAATAATAAAATTGAAATTATAAAGAGGAGTCTCATATTGACAAAATGCTGTTGATCGGTATTTTCTTTGATACGAGGAAACACAAATCAATGCAAAATTTTGAATGATGGCCAAACTCTTAATAATATGGACACCTATCATCCAAAAAACGACATTTATAAATATTTGATATTTTTTCAAGGTGGTCTTGGTTTTTTTAGGGTTTTATTTTGAAAATTCTTTGTAAAGGTCAAAAATTAGCGGTTGTAAAACAATTTTGACTCACAAAAAAAGCGTTAAATTAGAGCATCAGGATGACTAAAAAATTTATATATATATTGCCTTGGTTTTTGTTCGATCGCACCGCCCAGATCTTATTCTTTCTTTTTTTTTACAAAGTGTGCATATTGAGATGAGGAATTACGGATAATCAAATATTAAAACCATGTACTGTTAATAAAGACTTATCGGAGGTGCGCCTATCAAAATCGTCCATTATGTATTTCGTGTTTCGCTACCGCTTGAAGATCATAAATTATAGAGAGAAAAAGAGAAAAAATATTCTCAAAAAACCAGGTACGAATAGAGTTCTTCTCTGACTGTTAGTGCAGTGTTGATTACAGCGTAAATTAATGTCATTTATGGAAATGACAAGCGAGTTGACTGTTTTACTCTGCAGTATCGGGGGGGGGGGACTTATAAATTTTTGGAAACATTCCATCCCTTTCGCTCTTATTCCTCCCCCTCTCCCACTTAATAACTTTTAGGAAAAATGCATAAAACAGTCAACTCGCTAAAAAGCTAAAATACACGTTAAAGTAACGTGAAGTTACAATAAATTAACTAATCTACTAGTCCGTAACCAATTGTCTGCTACACAAACCCGGGAGACAGCGATAGTAGAGTACTGACTAAATTTTTATCAACTTTAGTAACTAATGTGGACTGCGTTTGATTTATTGAGACTTTGGAAAATGGAATGTGCTGTATCAGTTCCAAAACGTTATATTCCTAGTTACGTGACCTTCTTATGTCGTCATCGTGATTACTATTTTAATTCTGGTATGCAAATTACATTATTCTGTTCTGTAAAATACAAAACTGCAGCAGAGAATTTTAATGTAAACAATAGTGTACGTATAAGTTGGTATAATACTAGAAAAGATACAGCTTTCGGATTTTTCAGATTTGGCCACCTGCTCAGAAACTTTGGTAACTACAAAATAAATTGAATATTTACTAAAACGTTTTGGGTGATTTTGGTTTCAAAATGGTACCTGTCGACCACGTTCAACAATAAGGCCTTTATGTTGTTTGCATCCATTTGTATGATGTTTTCTACCATAATGCGTCATAAGTAATCATTTACAACGATTCAGCTTCGCATAATTGATCCTTTTTCATGGACATGACTGCCATAAAAAATATTAGAAATACAAATTACAAATAAATGGTTACGTGTTGAACTTTAGAGAAATTGGCAGGCTTTGAAGCACTTAAATAAACTTTGCCATGTATACTCTCAACGTACCATCTGGGTATATATGAGAGTTAGTTAGTTCATGGCCAACCTTAACCCATATCAATCCGTCGTAAAATTGCTGTTCCTAAGGGTGCTTTCTATTTGGCGGATAATTATGCACCAAAGCCAAAAGAAGACATTATTTTATGATGATATTAATTGGAAAGTTAATAACAAATATTGTGGTGCAGTTGTGCCATGTTAATTATGGCGCAAGTTTATAAATATTGATCGTAGTAGATAATAACATCCGCCATAAGGGATTTAATTATTTTCAAAATTAATGAATTTTAGTTCTGACAATTACTTTCTGAGTACAAGTCAGAATTATACTGAATCAATTTAATTTGTATTCCTACCATTGAAGTTATGCATCTTTTCGATTCCCCCAATAATGTCTATTCCCCGTTAAATTTTATGGGACCAATATTTCGAATTTAGTCTCTCAAGCCTAGGTTTTTAGCGCTCCTAGAACCTAGGGGCACAACTTTCCAAAAATTTACTTTAACATTTGCACGTTTGCCGTCTTGTTACAATACAATAACTTCCTTCCGTGACTTTTGTGTTGTGACTGAAAGTCATTGCACAAAAAGGAAGTTATTGCATTGTAACAGGTCCTACTTTGAGCAACAAATGTCTCGTTTTCATTAATTTATGAAAACATTTATACAGGAAACTCATTTTTTAATTACGTAAATCTTTTATGTGCTAGATCTTATTAAACAAAGAATTTCAGGAGCACATAACAGCCTTCCTTCACTACCTAATTAACTATATATATGCTGGGCTATTTGGGGCTCTTTGAAGTTTTTTTGTGGGGCGTAACCTTTGAGCAACTAATAAGATTGAGATGAAACCTTGTGGAGTTATAGTCTATAACAAAAGGAACCAAATGGTACCAAATATTTTTGCTGAAGTCAGCTTGTTTAGGATGACGTCATCCCAATTAATTTTAAAAGGTTCAGTTTTTTTAAAAATGGAGCTTTCTTAGAATTTTGATTAAAAGAGTTCTACAAAAGTTATTTTCATTCTGTCTGCAGTTTTTGGTAGGTATTTAAATGTTCTTTCATAAGATTTCCGAGTTTTTACTGAAAATGTTGTAAAATACCAAAATTATAATCCGAAACTCCAAAAAGACCCGAATTTTTAAAAATCGCAGAAATCCAATAAAACGGATCAGCAACATGATAATGATATCGATTTTTACATAAGATTTCCCACTTGAAAATAAGTGGTTTCAGGTTATGACCCATATCAAATAGATTTATATTAAAACTAGGTAAGTTTCAGCATCATCGCTGTCGTAGTTCGGAAGTTATTATAAAAATGTTAGCACTGATAATTCGTCAACGCAGAAGTTGTGTTGAAAGAAAACCTTCACCGAAGAGAGGAGCCATTGTTTAGACGGTACACTAGACACGCAAGTGTAAGCAAATATGTAAAGAATTGGAAACCAAAAAAAACAAAAATGTTTTTGGACGCATATTTGAACTCATATTCGAATGAATATTCAAACTACCTTAAGTTTTTCTTTCATTAGTCCATTCATTTAAAATAACGCCCGATAGAAATTATCGTAAAATGAAAACATTTAAATTTTACAATAATTTTTCATCGCTCGATATAGAATTGGCGAAATATTTGTATCCCTTAAAATGACCATAAATTTTTATCTCTTTAATGTCCACACTAATAATTTAGTTATCGCCTTTCTGGCGATAAATATTAAATTTTCGGGCGATCACTTCTATCGCCAACAATTATCGTCTGGTGGGAACCAAGTTGTACCTTAACCCTATTTAGGCTGGTCTTTTTAGGATTCTTTAAGTCTGGGGACCTATTTGATCCATCCCCTGCATAACTTCTGATAAGTTAATGCAATATGTATGAAACTTGGTCATACATCATTCTTAGTTGAAAATTTTAGCGCAAAAATTATTCGGCTGACGTAATTATTTTGCTGACGTCATTAAATGTAAGAGCATCTGTAGCAAAAACAATTTTAGGTGAAAACAATTTTCTTTTATAACTATATACCAATATGTTTTTCAAGCAAAAGTTGGAAGAAAAAAAAAAGAAAAAAAATTCGCCACCTGTTAAAAATAGGGTTACTAAAGAAGAATTATCTCTACCCCCAAAAAAATATTTTAAAATTACCCAAAATAAAATTGATGTGTTATTTCGTCCAAAATTCAACGAAAATGACGATAAATGATGAAGACATTATTAATAACAAGATATTGATTGTAAAATTATGTCATTTCATATATAATATGCATTTTGACACTGAAAAACAATTTTGTTCGAATACATCGGTCAAAAATGGACGTGAACACAGGACACGAGCACCAAATTTATTTTTCCACAAAGACGTTTGTAATAGGTATTGTGACAGACTTGTGAAATTTTAGTCGTTTTTACTCACCATAAAAGAAGTTATTAATGAAAAACCGCAGAATAAGACATTTTTGTCCCTTCCCACTCCATATATTTAACGTACATGAAAAAGCCCATGTATAATAAGGTTAAGGTGAATTTCCACCTTACATCAAGAACGGGAAAGGAAAGATTAATAACTTTAATTTTGTGGGAAAACGGAGCGGTACTGTTTTTCTTTCCCGTTCCTGTTGATGCACTTGAAAAATGGAAATTCTGCTTTAGTTTAAAGATCTGACATAGAATTATATAAAAAGCAACCAAATTTTAAGCTACTAGGTTTTGATGAAATAAAGTTAATAAAACTGCTTTCTATGGGCTGTTAGTCAGGTATAGAGGTTTTGGCATATGGATTTTCGAGCGTTTTCTTCTAATGGACATTGTCATTGTCATTTACGATATCGATAATTTGCTTTCTCCAAATTTCCCTTTATCAAGGGAAGAAAATTAGCGCACCAATTCTAATTTGCCCATTTACCCTTTCAAGGAAATACATGAGTCAAAAGCCATAAGCCAAAATCGTTACGAATATTTTTTT
Organism: Neoturris breviconis; assembly: GCA_032360805.1. Taxonomy (NCBI): domain Eukaryota; kingdom Metazoa; phylum Cnidaria; class Hydrozoa; order Anthoathecata; family Pandeidae; genus Neoturris; species Neoturris breviconis. The sequence goes on along the minus strand of JAULBZ010005278.1, from coordinate 6,120 downwards.
AATTTTTTTAAAGTGGTTCAAAGAAATGACCAATAGAATACAAACTAATTTTTATCGTCATGAAGGGTTTAGGAAACGCTTCAAATAGAAAAAGACTAAACGTCACCGAATCTCACTATTTTTGTGTTTTCTGCTAATGAATCGTATATATATCTATACATCAGGTTCGTATATATATCAGGTTCTCCAATAAATTTAATAATTTGCGAAAGGATAGAATTAAATTAAAAATAACAAATCCGAGGCTACGAGATTTCTTCAAAAAATATGAAATATATATAGAAATAGGTAGAATCTGCTCCAAAAACTATTTTTGGGTTAAAATAAATCCGTGGAAGTAATAAAACGCTATCTTCTTAATTCAAGAAATAGAAATTAAAATTGTCGATGAAAATCCACATTTGATACCACCAGTTATGATTATGTTTACTCATATTTATACTGGATCTTTTTGGTGAACGTATAATAAACATTTCAGCAAAATTATTCTTTAATGTCGTCATTCATCAAGGCAAAACAGGTGCTGCAAATTCTTAGGTGAAACATTTTTTCGTGAAAATAAAATTTCAGAACGTTTTTCAAGCAAATAAGGAGAAGAAAAAGTTTTTCTACCACATGCCAATAATTTGGTTGCTAAAGGAAAATTATCCCTAGTTACCAAAAACCATTCTTAACGAATCTAAACAAATTACAGGAAACGACCTAAATTTCTAGTCGTATAAGCCATTCATTCAGATAGAGATATCTGATTCAGAAGATATTTTTAAATATAAGTATAAAGGAAGGAAGGATATAAAGGAAGGATTCTTATCACCCGCCCTAGTAAGAACAGGGTTAACCCTAATTGTACTGAAGCCGCGCTGATTAAGCGCACTCCTACTTTCTCTACTGGTTTCACAAAAACAATATTTTAAAAATTCTTTCTGGAAGTCGAAAATTTGAGTGAATAATTTTTGTGAATAATTTTTTCGACGGAACCGGCTACAAAAAGATTTTTTATTATTTATTGTAAAGATATAGATATAGTTTATTCAAAATTTAATTTCTACAGGATCTTTAAAAGCCTAAATTTCTAGTCGTATAAGCCATTCATTCGGATAGAATTCATTGATGATTTATGTGCAATAAATGATGGAGGAGATTTTCAATCTTCATTTATAGATATATATCATCCACAACTTGATTTAAAAATAGAGCCTCATGCCACGTTCTTGGACCTTGATATCACTATAAAAGATGGTATCTTTATCTTTGATAAAACCAATTTCCTTTTTTATAGTCAGAATGCTTAACCTTTCAAGTAACATTCCATCAACCATTATTTATAGCTCTGTGTTTTCCGAGTTCCTTCAGATTGCTCGATGTACCTTATTTTTTTGAAGATTTCATCCCGAGAGCAGCTGAGCTATTCTGTCGAATAAAATCACAGGGAGGTGAACCTAAGATTTTTTTAGAACAAATAAATAAGGCATTTAATAGATACCCGTCAGTTTTTCAAAATTATGGAAAAAGTTGCGTAGAAACAATTACATCGATTAGCTTGTACGAAATGTCCCCTTAATTTATTCGTATTAATGAAAAACATTTGTTCTGTATCAGAATTATATATATACAATTGTTAACACAATTACCTAGACTGCTGGTAAGCCATCAAATAAATATTATACATATATATATATTATATGTTATTGATACTAACCTTATAGATCTAACTATAAGAAACTTTTGCATTTATACTTAATGCAATTGACTTGCATAGTCAGCAATCAAACATTTCTTGTAGACCAACCTTATTCAACAAAACATTTTATTTTTATACATATTTATTTTTATACACATATATTTATATCAACTCTAAAACAAACACAGTATTAATACAGTTAAGTTGGTTCTTATTAAATTAAATGCCGTTATTTTATTCGCTGTTTGTGTCGAATTGTTTTGGCAGATGATAAATCGAGGAACGTATTCATCAGTATTTTCTTCATGGGTGAGTGTCTGTTGATTACACAACATGAAATTTAACTGAATGAAGTACCTCTTTTGTAGACACACAACGTCGGATTAACGTCGAAATAAAAGTCTAAATGGTTCAACGTTGATCTGACGTTGTGTGCAAGACTGTATACGGCGGATTGTGTATATACATTACGCAACAAAATGTGATTCCAAAAGAATTATTTTTATATTTATTTACTCTTCTTTTCCATTCATAAATTACTTCTGGATTTTAAATACGAAAGATCATATTATACGAGTAAGAAATCAAGCGCGATGCGCAAGTAATTAAAATCGGTTAAAAACCGTTAGATTCTTTTATAAATCAGCGAAATTTCTTTAGTTAGATTATTAATCATTACTTGACCAATCACTTAATCCCTTAATCACTTAATCCCTCTAATTCGAAATTTTCTACGGTATTCTACGGTACTCTACGGTATTCCGGGACTCTACGGTATTTCGGGACTAATATTGACCTAGATTGGTGTTGAGCTGTCTGAACGTAGTGTTGACGTACAAACATATTTAACGTTGGGCACCTAATTGGATACTTATTTGGATAGCATGTTAATAATAGCGCAGACCGGATGATATGAAACTTTAAATGGTGTTCGAATATGAAAAGTAAAATATCACTGAAGTGGGAGTTGATAATCATTTTAATATTCAGAATGTAATTATAGATAATAACCAATTGGATTCATTTGAAAATACTTTTTAAATTGCGGTAATTAAAATGTTGCCTAAATATAAAAAATGCCACTGAAGTGAGAGTTCATAATTATTTTAATATTCGCAATGTGATTACAAGGCTAATGGCGAAAATTTAATGAATATTTAAGGATATTTTAAAATTAGTTATGAACCAATCTATATCTGATTTTTCCAATTATTATTTTCATTCGTGTTTCTTTTTATTATTTCCTTTGCATTATCACATTGTAAACACTGCAGCTCCAGACTTACGATAGACTATCTGATCTGTCAAATGAATAATGCAACATAATAATAATAATAAAATATACAAATCTTCACTAGAAAATGTTCACCGTGCTGGACGAAACGTTCGAAATATATGAATTTGTCGTATTAGCATCTTTCTATTTATTTTTCCTTATTTTAAATCTATTTTTGATAATGTCGGCGAAAAGTGATTATAAATCTTCCTTTGGTGACTAAATATTTGACAAACTAATCTTAATGCCGAATAAAGTTCAAAGTTTTTTCTAATTAGATAATTAAACGACTGAAATGTGCTTCATTAATATAATTATCTGGTTGTTCATTCATAATTTGATATGTACCTTCGCTACCTTCGGCACAAATTATCTGATTCAATCAATCATAATTAATCATCATCGTTATTATACAAAAATGCAATTATACCATATTAAAGTTGCCTTTTATTATTGCATTAGCCATAAATGACTGACGTCGCGTCTAATATAATTAATGCAATTTTTCTTTTTAAATAAATGATAAACAATAAGTTGCTTTATCAGATTTGAACAACTTGAAACAATACAGAATTTGCACTTAAAACTCTCCGAATACGGATGTTTTATTGCGGTATATTTTGACAGTGCTATTATTTTTCTTTTTGGGATTAAAATTCCAAAAAAGTAAAATTGGAAAAAGACGTTAACCGCTCGAACCAGGACCATTTTGGGAAGCGGTAAAAAAAACTACTTTTTTTGTTGCTTATTTTTGCCACTTTTTGTATTTTTTAGCAAAAAAAACAACACAAATTTGATCAAAATTTTTTTGGTTTAAAAATATGACGTCATCACCAAAATAATGACGTCATCAAAATATTTTTTGTCTATAACGTTGGAAAGTTTTAAGCTCCTCAGCGTTAGATAGGAGGCATGAATATGCTAATTTCAACTTTGACAAAAAGCCTTCAATTTTTATTAGCAAGGTGCTCGGAACGAAAGTTCGAATTTGTTCCAAGAGCCTGGGTACTAGGCTGCTAGAATCAAGAGAATTTGTCGAATTTGTATAAAGACCAAAGATCATGTCTTAAGTCTACTAGATAAATCTCTAGGGACTTTTCATGGTTGTTTTCCGCACTTTTGTTTTACTTGTGGTGTATATTACCCTTTAAAATTCACGAATTTAATTATAATGTATGACCTTGATTGTACCCAAGCTACCCTGGAATGAATAAGATTAAACATTTCATTAAAAGTTTCAATAAATTGTTTTAAAAACAAAAGTTTAATAATAAATGTTGGTATTCCTATAATTTTCACACTTTACTGCAACCTTTCACGTAAAATATGAGACGTTTTTTAATTTTAGCAAGCAATACACACCACAAGCAAGATGCAAGTGCTGAAAATGACCACTAGAAATCTTCTGAGATTAATCGCAGTGATTTATCGTGTAGACTTAAGTACTCTTTTCTAACTTCTGACCATTTAGCTGCTGTTGAATGGGGTAAGAAGTGGCTTGATTCATTTAACGTAGCAAAAACCAAACTCGTACCTTTGCATTATCATATATTTCCCTCTTTTCCCGCAATCTCTATGAATGGAACCAACCTAAAACAGTCAACTTTTCTTGATCGTTTACTTTCCTTAAAACTTATCGACAACTTAAAGTGGGATAACTACATTGCCTCAATTGCTAAAAATGCATCAAAGATGGTTGGTTCCTTGGCTATTTTTATCGTTCACGTATATATCTATCCCCAAGTTCAATTCTCTATCTCTACAAGAGCCAAATTCGTCCAACTATATTGGAATATTGTTTTCACATCTGAGGAGGAGCTTCTCAACGATGACTATCACCAATTGACTGTGTCCAAAGTCGTCTTCAAGGGTTAGTAGGTGCCGAATTATACTCAACCCTCCAGCCTCTTTCACATCATCGAAACGTTTCTATTGTTATTTCCATGGCAAATGCTCCCACGAACTACATTCCCTTGTTTCTCCTCTTTATTCTTTTACTCGAGAAACTCGCTTTTCCCAATTATTTTCCAATCACCCGCTCTTTCTCGACATTCCTAAATGAAACTAGCTTCTTTCTTCGTACCGCAAAGCTATAGAACTCTTTGCCCCTTGATTCGTTTCCCTCTTCATTTAATCAGGTGATATTTAAACGCAACGTAAATAAATCTCTAATCTCAATGAAATTGTAAATAGGATATTTTTTAATATATTAAATGAAATGTTATAATTCTATGTATTTTTATACCAAACTACTATTCTATACATTTTTAAATCTCTTTCACCTTTTCTCCTTTTGTAACCAGTGGTGATCAACAATAAATAAGAAAAAAAAGAAAATGTTTATTACTTGTTTTTTTGATAATCTAACAAATATCCAACTTTAAATTCTAAAATGTTGGGATATATATGGAACTCCAGTTCTTACACAAATCTGTAGTTTTATAATATAAAGTGTAATGGAATTCCATATTAATTCCACATGAAATAGTATGGCCATGAACCGCCACTCAACAATACCATTAATTGTGTAGCGCAACCAATATTTAGGCGGATTTGTTTAAATGGCTTAAGACAGCATAACTAACATTGTGTAGATAGAGGATAAATCTAAACCACCACCACCTCTATCTAGAATATAATGCTAAAATGAAAGAATTATTTTAGCCTCATTCAGGATGGGCTTTTGGGGGTTCTGAATTGATTGAGGGGGGCACAAAATGACCCCATTCAAAACTTTTGATGGAAACATGCTATAGTGTTGAAACTTTCCAGAAAAATAATTTAACACATAAACAACACATTGGCATAACTAATTTTGTGATGACGTAATTACTTATGATGAAGTCATCAGGACCAAACAGGTGGTGCAAAAGAAATATTCTAGGTGAAAAAAAAATTTGTCACCAAAATTTGCTAGAATGTTTTTCAATCAAAAATAAGAAGAAAAACAATTTGAAAAAACATTTTTACTATCTGCCAAAAATGTGGTTGCCAGGAGATAATTATCTCTAATTATCAAAAATTATTTTTGGCAAATATATATAATTTTATTTATACAATGATAATAGGAATACATCAGTTAGAAAAAAAAATAATAATAATATAATATATACAAAGTTTAAAAGTTTAAGAAATTAATTTTGGGAAAAGGCAAAACAAAGAT
>JAULBZ010005277.1:0-13614 GCA_032360805.1 Neoturris breviconis | reverse complement strand
CAAAAAAATCTCACAGGGGGGGAGTCCCCCGTCCCCTCCCCCCCACTATGGGAAACCCTGCACACACACACCACACACACACACACACACACAAACACAGATGCATAAACACAATCACAGATAAACACACACACACACACACACACACACAGACAGACAGATAAACACAAGCATTTGCATTTGATTATCACCTTGAACATCGTAGATGCAAGCTCCCCATTTGCGCGCTCTATCAAAAACGTCAGTTCCTTGTCTCATTAGCTAAAAATAATCTAAATGTTTCCAGCTTTTAAAATTCAAACACAAGAAACAGTGCCTTGGTAAAATTACTATTTTAATAGTCATCTAATTAGTCACTGTTTTATAGAAATATCTTTATAATCATAGAAACAAACACTGTCAAAAACTGCGTGATTTTTCCGCTGGGGAATGACCACAATTTATTAAATGAAGGGGCGCACCCTACCCTCACACAAACCTCTGAAAACTCTGTGTCATCTTAAAAACGAAAAACGAAACTAACAAGAAACAGTATGATTGGTGCCCCGGGTTGTGGGCAAAAAGAAAATAAGAAAAATATAAAGTGTACATTAGAGGCATGAAAGTATATATGTAATTCTGCCAGATCACCACAAGCAAGGTATAAAATACTTAATTTAGACGTTTTTATACCTAAAAGGTACAGAAGATGTTTTCCAAGTAGAAGACCCCAAATAAAGTTTCTACAACGAGAATCAGGGACATTTAAGGCGATAGGGGGTCCAGGGTAAAAAATACATGTTAAGCTCATTATGAAAGAGTTTTTAGTTAGCTGCAACCCGCTTTTTACCGAATGTAAAAATTCTGCTTCCTAGCTCCAGATATCCGCATTTGAGTACGGCCGCGTTTGACGAAAATCGGTCCTTTTCCTAATACCTTCCTTAATAAAATCGGCCCAAAATGTGCCCCAAAAAGGGGTGAAATGGCCTGTATTTTCAATAAAAATGCCTGTACAAGATGTTTTTTGCTATTAATTCATATTACCATGGTAGTATACCAAAACAAAACCTTCAAAGTTGGGATATTTTCCGGATTTCTGAAAATATGAGGCTAAATTGAGCCGATTTTCTCTAAAATCGGTAATGTGGGATTTAAATCGCGAAAACTAGCATTTCACATTTTTGTATCTAGTTTTGCTGTGAAAGTGCTATGAAGCTGAAATTTGCACCAGATATGGACCCCATGGTGGCAAAAAAATTGGGTCGAATTTTTTGGAAATTTCACATATTTTCAAAATGGCAAGATTTTTGGCCTAAAATCTAAATTCTGACCAAAAGTTGTGAAAATCTGACACATGGTTTCGAAGATAGGGGTCAAAAAGGCCTGATTTGGGCTATTTGGGGCTCAAAAGGGTTTTTTACATGAAAACCCCCTCTGGGGGAGAATAAGAATTTTCCTGGGGTACAGACAACTCACTTCTAGATTCAAACATTAAAATCTAACTTCTGACCAAAAAATATGAAAATCTGACGCGCGGTTTCGAAGATAGGATTCAAAAAGGCCTGATTTGGGCTATTTGGGGCTCAAAAGGGGGGTTTTTGACATGAAAACCCCCTCTGGGGGGAGAATAAGAATTTTCCTGGGGTACAGACAACTCATTTCTAGATTCAAACATTAAAATCTAACTTCTGACCAAAAATTATGAAAATCCGATGCGCAGTTTCGAAGATAGAGGCCAAAAAGGCCCATTTTTGGGGGTAACAAGCCGTCCTTACGGTGGTACCCCGCCCCGACCAGCCCCCGCCAAATTTATCGCCATCTCTATAAAACAATGTTCCTGAGATGAAGAAGATGAAATGAGATGGGAATGCAAACTATCGATAACTTTACCTTTGGATACAAACTTATATGGGCATTCAAAACGAAAATGAGTTTGAAAATTGGTAAAAGGTTGATCACAACGACCGCAAACACACAGAGAGGACACACATGAGCTCAACATGTATTTTTGACCCTGGACCCCCTATCACCTTTGACAGGCTTGCTAAACGAATAGAAAAGGTGCGATATAGCTATAATATAATGTCCATATAGCAGATATATTGTCCATATTGTCAACAAAAAAACGCACTTTGTCACTTTTTCAAAATTTCAGCCCATGTTTTCAGCCCATTTTGGGAGGTTCAAAGTCCATTTTTTAGCCGTTTTGGCCAAAAATTGACTTCCAAAAATGGGATGAAACACATGAAATTAAGGGTATAGGGGGGTCCAGGGTCATTTTTTTTTACTTTCTTGGGACTTAAAACCCTCGGAAGGCCAAGGGGTATTTTCTGAGGTCACTCGTCCAAGGGGGGTCATCTTGACCCAACATTTTAAAAGTGTATTTCATAGAAAAGTAACCCTTTTAAAAGCATTAAATCTACTCAGAACCCTTATAGAGGTTGTTTAACAGCTATTGGTGCAATAAAAACGCCTATAAGTCTGCAGCCATTTGTTTTTATTAAGAACCCACACATGATTTTTGCGCAATTCCGTAAAATGTCAGATTTTCATGAAAATCCGTTTTTCTCGATATTTGTTGGGAAAAGTTTGGTTATTTTGGCCTAATGCAAGTAACTAGGATAAAGGGTATACTTGAAACTAACTATGTCAAAAAATCCAATTAACTTGTTTGTTTGGGGGCGTTTTCTTACGATTTTCATTTTTCTCAAAATGACCAATATCGCCAATTGGCCAAACGACGGAGGCTCCCGTATCCCCAAAAATCGAAAATCAGACATGGGAGGTGAATTAAATGGTCAAAAAAGGGTAAAAACTCAGCTACTGAGAAGACGGGCCCATGAAAAAGTCCACAGAAGAAAATATTTGGCCGAGTAAAAAATGTTGGGTCAAAATGACCCCCCCCCTTGGCCTTCCGAGGGTTAATGGATTCTGAAACTTCAGAATACGCTTTTTCAGGCGCTTTTTACGGAATTTAATTTAAAAAAACGAGCGCGAAATGGCGGGCTGACAAAAAAGTAGGGTATTTTCGTAATTTGATCTTCCTATATAATTGCTAATATAACAAGCCGTCCTTGCGGTGGTCCCCCGCCCCGACCAACTTTGAGAGTGAGAAAAAATTAAATGGATTGAAATAATTGAAAAATTATATATCTGGATTGGGAGAAATAGGTGAAAATGGCCATTTTGGGGGGTGAAAATGGCCATTTTGGGGTCAAAGAGGGGCCGAAAAGTCAAATTTGAGATTTTTTAGGTGGAAAAAAAAATTCGCCATTTTTTTTACATAATATACAACTTTGGCCAATTTTTACACAAATCCTATAGCACTATTGAATTGTTTGTATCAACTTTACCAGGGGTACCCTTCATCCTGAACTCATGGGAGCACTCCTTGGTAATTTTAGCAGTTTGTTTACATAAGATCTCACGTTTCCCTCACATTAAAACTATAAATTAGCATAATTGAATTGACCTTATCAACATTACCTGCTTTCATCCCGACTTCATAGGATCACTTCTTCATTGTTTTTGGCATTGTTTACATAAGGTTCTCACATTTCTCCCACTTTCCAGAACGTGAAATTAGCACCATTGAATTACCCATATCAAGTTTGAAAAGTTACCACTCGATGTGGGGGGAATTTATCGTTCCTTCCATGCGGGTGTGGTAACCTCCAAAACGTAGAAAATAATACTTAGTCCTACATCTGAAGTAGCGATTCTCAAAATATATAAAACTTTACAACACAACGCGTGTTCATCGTTCGCTATTCAGGCACTGACTCCTGCAGCACACGCTAGTTCTGATCCCACCCTGGACCCGCTAATTCGCGCGGGAACGCATTGTCACTCCCACGCAACTCCAACCGTGCATTGCAGCTGGGCCTATGATCCAAACACTTCATTGTGTCACAGGCCTCTCTTGAGCATAATCCGATTATGAGTCACCGTTCTAGAGTTGTGTCCAACACTCTACAAGTTTACCTGGGGTAGCTTTCATCCCAACTTCATAGGATCACTTCTAGATTGTTTTTGGCATTGTTTACATAAGGTTCTCACATTTCTCTCACTTTGAAGAATGCAAAATTAGCAACATTGAATTGCCCATATCAACTTTAGCTGGGATAGCTTTCATCCCAACTTCATAGGATCACTTCTTCATTATTTTTTTGGCATTGTTTACATAAGGTTCTCACATTTCTCTCACCTTCCAGAACGCGAAATTAGCACCATTGAATTACCCATATCAAGTTTACCTGGGTTAGCATTCGTCCAAAATTGATAGGACCACTCCTTCATCATTTTTTGGCTTTGTTTACATAAGCTCTCACATTTTCCCTCACATTATCAAACTCAAAATTAGCACCATTAGAAAGCTATTTCCAAGACCTTTCAGAAAATGTATACATTTACTATACTCTGATGAAGTTCTGCGAATCTAGGAGGCTTCAAAGACGTTTTTGGACCAAAAAGGGTAAAAAAGGGGGCAAATTTGGACCAAAAAGGGCAAATTTTGGCCCTCTCAGATTTTTCCCGGACCCAAAACCTTATTTTTCCAAAATGGGACCATAAGATTAGTTACTATAGCAAAAATTATCAAAATTTATAGTAGCGTTTAGAAATTATTAACCAAATAGACCATTTTAAGGCCAAAAAGGGTGTTTTTTGGGGCGTTTTCCCCCTAAATTGGGGGATTAAGATTTTTTTTCAAAAAAACAAGTACGCCTAGCGATGGTCCCCCACTTCAGACTAAAAACAACTAACTAACTAAATAAATAAATAAATAGTTAAATAAACAAACAAACAAAAAATTAACAACTAAATAAATATATAAATAAATAAATACATAGACAAACAAACAAATAAATAAAAAATATACACACAGACAAATAAATAAATAGACAAATAAATAAATAAATAAATAAACAAGTGCCATGCATCAGTTGGAGGCAAACCTAAACCTCAATACCCAGACCTCAACCTTGGTCACAACACATTCATATTATAGCTTAATTTCTCATATTTATAACCAGGTACCTATGCTTATACATTGCTTGTGGTTTACAGAATGCATTTATGCATTTTTTATTAAAGAGACCATTTTATCCAAAAAGGGCCAAAAAGTCAATTTTCAGATTTTTCGCGACAAAATTTTTTTCGACATTTTTTTTAAGACCAAAAACCTAGGTTCTATGGCAAAAACTAGCAAAAACCTATGAACGTATTTGAAGAAATGGCCATTTTTGGGCTAAAATGGCCAATTTCGAACCAAAAAAGGGCCAAAAAGTCAATTTTCAGATTTTTCGTGACAAAAATTTTTTCGCCATTTTTTTTAAGACCAAAAACCTAGGTTCTATGGCAAAAACTAGCAAAAACCTATGAACGGATTTGAAGAAATTGGTCAAAATGACCATTTTTGGGCCAAAATGGCCATTTTTGGACCCTTTTTGACCAAAAACGGCGAAAACGAGATTTTTTCGCCAAAATCCGAAAATGTCACTTCCGTCACATTCATAAGCCCCAACTTTGTGCAAAAAATCAGAACAATCCTATGAACGGATTTTCAGATCTAGAAAACACGGACGGACGGACGAACACACGGACGAACGGAAGCGAAACCATAGATCCCCAACGCCGGTGGCGGGGGACCAAAAAACGTCACTTTCCTTAGTTTACAGACATGCACCTTTATGCAAAAAATCAGAACAATCCTATGAACGGATTCTGAGATCTAGTTAGTGCGGACGGACGAACGTACGGACGAACGTACGGACGAGAGTGATTTCATAGGTCCCATTTCCGCTCCGCGGGGGACAAAAAATGGGTCAAAATTGGCTTAAAAACGCCTATAAATCCCTTAAAAATGCATTTGCAGGGCACTTTTCTGGCTAAAATTGTGTATTTTATAAGACATTTTGGGTTTAAACACCTAATGGTCAATAAATACCATATTTCTGGAAAAAATGACCCAAAATGGCCCAAATGGAGAGATGCCGTCCAAGCGACGCGTACGCGGACGTAAAAGTGAAAATACAAGTGCCCCCTTTTCGAGAGCTGTGTAGCAGCTGGGAGGCCCATTTTTGGTATGTAGCTTCGCCTAGTGGTGTCCTAAAAAAGTGATGCGGGAATTTTCAAATTTTTGATTTTTCGGGTCAAAAATGCATTGCTTGTGGTGGCAAAACAGTGATGGTTAGGAAAAAATGCATATATTACCTTTAAAGTGAAAAAACACAAATATCCCCTTTTCTAGAGCTGTGTAGTAGCTGGGAGGCCCATTTTTGGTATGTAGCTTCGCCTTAGGGTGACCAAAAAAAATTTGGGGGATTTTTTTATTTTCGGGTCAAAAGGGCATTGCTTGTGGTGCAAAAACAGTGATTTTTAGCAAAAAATGCATACGCGAACTTTAAAATGAAAAACACAAGTGCCCCCTTTTTGAGAACTGTGTAGTAGCTGGGAAGCCCATTTTTGGTATGTAGCTTTGTCTAGTGGCGGTCTAAAAAAATGATGCGGGAATTTTCAAATTTTGATTTTTCGGGTCAATAATACATTGCTTGTGGTGAAAAAACGCCATTTTTCACAATTTGGCACCACAAGCAATGTATTATTGGCCCGAAAAATGAAAATTTGGAAAATTCCCGCATCACTTTTTTAGACCCCCACTAGGTGAACCTACATACCAAAAATGGGCCTCCCAGCTACTACACAGCTCTAGAAAAGGGGGCAGTTCCGTTTTTCACTTTAAAGTTTGCGTACCCATTTTTTTACGAAAATCGCCATTTTGGGCTCATTTTGGGTCAATATTTTGAAAAATTCAACAAGTATGGACCATTTTCATGGTTTTAACTCATATTTCCCATAGAATCTACATTTTTAGTCAGAAAAACCCATCCAAAACACCTTTTTATAAGAAATATAAGCGTTTTTAGGTGTTTTTTGGCCCATTTTTATATTAAGGAATTATATGGGGACTCCGTCCAAGCGAGAAATACCCTCCGAACAACTTCGTCGTTGCGCCATTTCACGAGACGGAAAGCTTTTTTAATTCCGTAAAAAGCACTGAATTCACAACGAAAAAATCTTTCATATAAGCCCACCTTGTCCGGACCCCGCCCCCCTATACCCTTAATTTCAAGTGACCTTTATGAACACACAATGAACTCTAGCTTACCCCCCCATGTTTTGTTATAATCTTTCTGATATCGGTATGAGAATGTTCTTCCAAATCGAGGTAGAATACTTCATGGTGCAACGGCTTCCCACTTGCATCATTCATTGCACCTATAGCATAATAAATTCACAGCCAGATTACAATAGATGTGCTTTTTAAAGACATACAGGTGTGTAATGTAAATATGATGTTGAGAAATGCAACTGGAGAATCCAGAAGACTGAAACTCGACCTTGACAGGTCTAATGTGGTTGATATGTCAGCCTGGCTAGAAGCCTAGACCGCGCCTATACAGGCATCATGTTTGTGTCGTGTTTGGTGTGGGACATTAGAAGAAAACTAACCCAGTGTCCAGGCTGTGCTAATCCCCTCTAACGCCGATATCCCCAGGTGTTGGCCACGGGTAAGCAGGATCTGCTCCCGATCGGGCACCCGCCACACTATTTTATGCTTGATGTTACATTTAGATGGTAAATATATTAATGGACCGGATGACAGTACGCCCTTTCGGGGACCATCTATCCGGTCCATAATATCACAAGGAAACCAGCTTGTTAACCATTACATATCGTATCGAAGCTCAAAGCAAGCGCCTGCGCCCGCCTTAAGTCGTATCGTAATGCCTGGGCTAAAAAATCCGTAATCCAACACCCTCGCTACTAGGCTGCCTTGATTAACCCAAGAGTTGGACTAGGAACGAAGTTAATTTCCCTGTGATATTGTAAAAGCAAGATATGATTTTCGCCGATCTCGAGTAATTTCAAAGGCTTGTGCGATCAGTCACAAGATGTTCCCCCTAAACTTACTCTGAATTCACCGGGCTGTAAAATCCGCTAGCTCCCCCACCCTCGTTTTGGAACTAGGAATGTTAACTATCATAGCAAATTTAATTTTAAGTATAGGTAATTGTAAAAACAGTGTATCTCGCCCACTAAACCGGCATAATAAGTAAACTCAGTTATGAATGTAAACAGGCTTAAAATCTATCTTTTATAATGACATCATAACAGTATTGCAATAGATAGTTTTTAAATAATTGTTTACAAAGAACTGTATTTTTCTCATATTTCGCTCATAACAAAATGAACCGTTATTCGCGAGAATAGTTTAACCCTAGAAAAGCCATGGGGGGGGTCAAGTTGACCCAATTTTTATTTTCAAGTTAAATAACTTTCCCTCTGAATTTTTATGCGACCCCTGCTTCGCAGTAGCTGAGTTTTTATCTTTTTATGACCAATTAGTACATTTTTCATGTCTGGAATCAAATTATTTCGGAATTTGGAAGCCTGGTCACGTGACAGATTGGAGATTTTCAGCATTTTCGAAAAAATGAAATCTTTTTGGCAAAAAATGCCAAAAATGACCTTTCGTAAAAAAATATTTCTGATTAGTTACAGGCAACAATGCCGATATTTTCAGTGAAATTTGGAGAGAAAATTACCCACTTTTCATATTTTTTCAAACATAATTGTGTTTTTCCAAAAATCGCCAATTTGGCCTATGTGCAAAAAACAGGTGCTGAACTTAATTGGAAATGAGGTACTGAGAGTATCGTGCAAGTGTTCATACCTTATTTATTAGCCTTATTCATGGCGCGGGGGTCTGGGATCTAGTCGGCGTGCTTGTAGAGGAAAATATATTTTCCGCCATCTTGAATTGGTAAAAAATCTTAAAGATCAGCAGCAAATTTTCAGGCTTAGAAACTTAACAGTTTGAAATTACCCATAAGGTATTGCAATAAAAAAATGATAGGACCAAACTATATGCTAGAAACCTTTTAATTAAAGTGCCAATTATGTCCCAACATCTGCAAACTAAAAATTACTTGCATAAATCAATGTCTAATAATATACCATAATAAAGCTGTATTTAACTGAATTCTACTAATGGAACAGCTTTTGCTAAATCATTGATATACTTGCGAAACGATTTCAAATTGTCAAAACTAGGTACGGAGCCAATTAACTTCGCCCCAATCGCTTCTACATTTTTGTTATCATGGAAGTTCCACAACAAAATCTGCTTTCTGTCATAAATGGTATTCATAATCTGGATTGTCATGTCGAGAAATGTATTATCACGTTTGATAAGGAAGCAAGTGCCGCTTGCACTTTCGGGCAAATAAGAGTACAAAACGCATTGCTCGTAATTCGAGCACATCATCTGCAGCTGACATTGCACGAAATAGTTTCCGAAGCCCTTGAGCGATTGAAGAGGAAGACTTGAATTTTTTGCACGGGTCTTCACTTCCAGTAGGGTTGCTTTCGGACAAAGTGCATCTGGGCTTGCACCAAATTTCATGTCGGATTCATACAGGAACATTCCGCACTTCAACGGAGTGCAATTTGACAGGTTGCCAAAAGATTCAACTGCCTCGCTTTCGAACGCCCGACCTCTCGTTGCATTTTCAAATATAAATCTACAACCTCATCCTCACTGAGCTCCTCAGTAACGATCCGCCAGTAGTCGATAAATTTCTTTGCTCCTCCAAATCCAATCAAGTATGGAAGGCGGCTTCCCGTGATCTTTCCACGCCGCATATGGAGCCACTCCTCTGTATTCTGTGCGATGTCGACGTAGTACTCTCCGGATGGCGCCTCGACATACTCGCCCGTGAAGCTGAATACTGGAATGAGTAAAAATAGTCGCTCATCCCAAATTAGTCGCTCGTCCCAAAAAAGGCTGATTAAACGCGCACTTCAAATAAGTTGAATTAGTCGCGCGTCCCAAAAAAGGTTGATTAAACGCGCACTTCAAATAAGTTGAATTAGTCGCTCGTCCCAAAAAAGGCTGATTAAACGCGCACTTCAAATAAGTTGAATTAGTCGCTCGTCCCAAATGAATCCAAAGAGTCGCCCGCCCCAATGAGCCTCAGATTTTAATTTGGTCAAGGTTTTTTTAACCTGTCTCGAATAAGTAAAAATAGTCGCTCGTCCCAAATTAGTCGCTCTTCTCAAAAAAGGCTGATTAAACGCGCATTTCAATTGAGTTGAAGTAGTCGCTCGTCCCAAATGAGTCCAATTAGTCATCCTTCTCAAATTAGTCACTCCACCCAAAAGTTTAATTAATTGTGCGCCTCAAATGAGTGAAATTTTTCACGAGTCAAATTAGTCGCTCACCCTAAAAAGTCTAATTAATCATGCGCCTCAAATGAGTCCAATTAGTCGATTAGTCACATGATTAAAATAAGTTGTGCGCCCCGGATATTACCTCATGACCGTATCAAGCGAAGGCGTAGCTGAAGACGAGGAAGTAACGGCATCACACAAAACAGTATTCTTCCGCAGCAAGCTAGGATCTGCAAACTTGTAGATAGCGTTCAATTTGTCCGGGTCTTCAGCGATAATGCTTGCATCATATAGCTTGACGCGGCTGTAGTCATGGTCGGCTAGGGCCCATGCAGATTTTAGATGGTAACGATACTTCTGATGCTGATGTAAAGAAGACTCCTTCGGTAGTGGGTTGTTCTGCAAGACTTGATAAACGTGTTCCTTGACGGGTTTAATGCTGTCCATCGCCCGGCTCAGTTTGTCACGGATTTCGCTAACATTACGCTTATGTGCAACGGTGGGGGTCGGATCAGCTGCGGTCAGTACATGTTTGTCGAGCGACTTCTTTGCTTTGGCTGAAACCGCTTTCAGGTCTTGTAATGGTATCATCGGTATAGACCCTCGCTTCGAACGACGGTGCCATTTCTGCAGCTGCTGTGTGCACGACAGTTGCAGAATTTGCTCACCAGTATCGTAATAGCTTTTGCAAAACAACAGCACAGAAATCACGTGGCAGCACAACCCACTCACTCCAATGGCACACGTACAGTGAGATTTAATCGGCACACCATCACTGAACATAACGATGGCTGGACTGTGTTGCAGTGGATTCGAAGCAAAGGACTTTTTTACCAGCGCTTTCAGAAATAATTTATTATCATCCACAAGTACCTTCACTGATACGATACGTCGACTTTGAAGCATTCACACTGCCTTCTGCAGCTGTCCAATATTGCCCTCTTTCTTGGTTGAGCAGTATAAATGAATTGTGGCAAGGTCGACTCGGGGCAGTAGTTTTGGGTTAACAATCCACTTCGCCGTTGCTGGAGGAATAGCCGATGGTGATAAACTTGTAGCAAACGCATAATTTAGCTTAGCTTTTTTTCTTTAACGGTCAACTAACTTTGGAAATCTGCGAAACTTGATCACTTTATTTCGGAGTTGTTCTAAACTACCAGAAGAAGAAACTGCTAAATCTTGTAGAAAACTAACACATTCTGGTCGAGTTAACTGGTTTGCACTTTTATTTAAAAGGTTTCTAGCATCGGACATTATTTAATTGAAATTGAAAAGTAGAACTATACACAAATCAGCTACACAACAAAATCGACTGCACCTAACTTTCTCATTTTTCTACGATTTTCTTCACTGTGTACAAAACATGCGTAAACTACTACATGGATCCAACGAATAAATTCAGTGATCATACACGAATAAACATAGTATAAATGTAAAAAGTAAAATAAAGTAATAAATAATAACTCAAAATTAACCTCTCTATATGCCTCTGTGAATCTCAAAGTGCAAGCAAGACCAGGAATCTATAAAATCTCTAAACCCATTGGAGGCAACAACAAAATGAAAATGACCCTGCCAAAATGCCACGCATCTAGTGCCACCCTTCAACAATGCGCTGGTGAAACCCCAAAAATCCCCGACTCTGACCTGCCTAACCTCTATTTACATTTCTCTTGACTTATTTTTTTGTCTCATGTTCCTTAATTTTTCTGTCTAGTTCTTCCACAAACTTCCTGTGATCAAGTTCGTTCATTCTCTCATATTCTTCTTCTGTAATTAAACCATCCATCAACTCAATGTCTCTTTGGCGCCAAGTAATTTGCTGTTGCACTGTTAACGCTGTTCCGCTGGTTAAGGGTGTCCATGAATGTTTTTATGTCTCTTTCTGCTTCAGTCTTTTTCTCTCGGGCTCTTTCATAGTTGTCTCTTTCGTGTCATGGGTTCTTAAGTGACATTTTTCAACGTTTGTTTGGACAAATTTTTGCAATTCCGTCTATCTGGATGTGCGTAGTATCTCCTGGTGTCACGCAAATAATACTTTGCTTTTTATTCAGCTTTGAAGATTCCAACAGATATTCGCCACCATGTAGTAGTAGATGACTCACATTAAAACACAAGAGAGATGATCGAACGCAAGAGAGATGATTGTTCCAAACTTTGTTGAATGAAGTAAACTTGAACCACGATTATTCTCATTCAGTTACAGCTGAAACAGATGATTGAAACACAATTAGTTCTGGTTCCACAACTGTCTCTAGTTGACTCTGATTCTTGTCGCTCTTCTTTGAATACCACTCTTCGTCCATGCTTTCTTCTTCTTCTTTAATACCGTCGGTATCACTGTTCGTTTCACTTTCTGTTACTCTTTCTTCTTTCGGTACGATCACACTGTCCATGCTTTTCTCGATTTGCTTTCTTGTAAAATACTTTTCTGTTCGCTCTGTCTCATGTCGGATCGTCGAAGGCGATTTTCTCTTGACTCTTTCCTCTTTCACTGGCTTCCATCTCATCGTGAGAGTAATCGGCTGTCCTTTTTCATGTCCCTTTATGTTGCACTCCATTTGCATATTGTCCACTCCACACGATCTTAATAACTCCGCCACCATATCGGGTATCAAACAATTATTCATTTCAAAAAAATTTCAAATTGGCCCAAAAATAAAAATGGCGTCTTCACTCTACGCGTGCAACTTTCTGAAGAAATTTAAAATTCAAGATGGCGCATAATTATATTTTTCTCCACACGCCCGAGACTAGGTCCCAGTCCCCCGCGTCATGAATAAGGCTAATGGGTGTAAAACAAGTTCATTTACAATACAGAGTTGATATAAATCATCTGCAATCAATATTTATTCATTAAATGTACTTTTTCAATATTGGGACATATATAACCCCCCATGGCCGTTACACCTAAGTAAAAATCACGTGGCTTTCCGAGGGTTAAGTCGGTCCCACTAAACATGTCCTGTGCGTACTTGACTAATTGAGCATCAGTGTAAAAATATAATGTTTTTGGAAATAATTCGAATAACTTGTGATGTGAGCGTGTAGAAATATCCATATATTTGATTTTTCCTATAGAACTTATATTAATTAATGTAAAAATAGCGCCATATTCAGCTTAAAAACTTTAGTTAATTTGTTCCCACTAAAAAAGCGAGATACGTACTTCGGTAATCCAGTTCATATTTAATAAATTGAATTAAATAAGTTTTGGCTTAAAATATATGAAATCAATAATTATTACAACACTAAAAATGGGTGTTTTTTATTTCTGTAAAACTGGGCTTAATTGAATATTTTTTAAATATTTAAATATTATCTGTCATAGCAAATAAAATTTTGAATATAGGTAATTCTAAAAAAGTGTATCGGTCCCAACAAACCAGCTTATTACGT
>JAULBZ010005275.1:0-13617 GCA_032360805.1 Neoturris breviconis | reverse complement strand
ACGTTAGAACAACGTTCAAAGAACGTTGTTCTAACGTTATTTTTCTGACTTTGAACAGGTTTTTGCCGGCTGGGATGAGTTAAAGCATATCGCCAATATATTTCAAAAATCAGTTGCGTGTGTAGTAACTCTTATTAGAACTTGTACTAGCCCGAATTATCGATTTGTGAAATTGAAAGCTTTGAAAAAGTTTATCAGAAACTCGTTATGTACTCGTGTAACGTCAATTTCTACCAAGGCAATGTATTCTACATATGAAGACGTCTAAGAGAGTTATGGAGAGTCTCAAAAATAAAATCTAAAAAGGCTGGTTTGGAGATGAAATTTAGAGATGGTCCCTTGTTAAACATTTTATGTTCACTAGGATGCCGATTGTTGACCTGGTTACTTCCTCACGTGGTCCCCATTGGCCAATCTGAATGCAAGATAGGGAAAATAAAACACCCATATTCACAAAACAAATAAAGTTATGAATCTATTCACAAATACATGAAAACGAGATGTTGGCTACACACAGCAGGGCAAGGCAGTGCAGGACACTGCACAAAATGGAAGCTATTACATTGCAACAAGTTCTACTCTAAAGATACATATAACATGATAGCTACAAGATGTAAATTCAACATCAAAGTGATGAAAAGTGTTATTTCAAACAGACTTATAACTGATTGGTTTGTTTGTTAATAGAAACCAATGAATTGCAAGCAATTGTTATTGTCAACACGGTAGCTATTGCAAGTAAACGAGGTATAAAGATTGCAAAACATATTTGAATATCCATTAATCAAACGCATTGAGATCAAGTGACGTATCAGCAATGAATTCATCTGATATCGTTTATCTGATATCGTTAATTATAAGAAGCAGTTCTGTGATCAACTTTGTAAAGATGACATTGTTTATTTACCAGAATTCTGTGGAGTGTGACCACAATTTCCAGTTGTTAGTGTTAGCTGACACCAAAATGTACGGCCTGGACATGTAATGACAGCTCCTCGATATGGATTTGAAAATCCTCCTCGATAACACTGGAGAAATGTACGATCTGTGGAATCAGCATCATTTTTAAAATTACCACCAAAAGGATACGTTTGCATAATCACACTACATTGAGCTAAAAATATAAAAACACAACCAGTTATAAACTTTACGTTAACACGGACACTAAATACCGTTGCCTTTTAAATAGGCTTCGTAGCCCTTTAAGGAATATATAACCCAGTGGACAATAACCTGTTCAAAGTTCGCAGTATAAACGCTAGAACAACGTTTTCTTTGAATACGTTTTTGCCCATTGGAAAACTAGTCGTAAAAGTCGAATACTTTCGCTAGTTTTTCCATATTGGGACTACCCAACCAGCACACGACGTCTAAGCCGTGTCGAGATGACGTCGTTTTAATATTATGACATCAAAAAGACGTATTTCTGATGTTGTTCAGATATACAGTAAGGTACACGTTTTCGTTATACCTTGAAGGACAAAATAATCGCCGAAGTTGTCAGGTAGTTAACTAGCAAAAAAATAAATAACAACAGTGACAACTCTTCGTTAGTATGGTGTGGCATCCCCGGATATTTGTTAATCCATGGAAAGGTATTATAAGATTCAGGGGGCAAAAAGTCACGTATAGGTATGATACAGATTTTTAAAGTATGTAAGCAAAATTTAAAAAATTAGGGGGTTCACACCATACTAATAAAGGGTTAAAACTAGTCAATAAACTTTATCCAAAGGAAAAGTACTAGATATTGTCTGTATTTATGACTAATTTGTAATAGATTAATAGCCAAATTGGCAGAAAAATGGGAAAATTGACGGACAAAGTTGCTGAAAAATGCCGATAAACGCCGGAGAAAAACTGTCTTTTAAAACTGTTCTTTAAAATACCCAGTGTGCAAAAACTTGCTTAAAGTCAGCAGTTTTCAACGTTGTTCTCACATCTTTACTATGTACGATGAGGATTTGGTATCAAAGTTGCGAATATTTTTAGAAAAGCCATGCTAATAGCTCGCAGTGTGAAACAGTGCTAAATCCACTCAAGTATAACTCGGTAAGAACTACAATTTGACATATCTCAATACAAAGTCCATATAAGGAGATATATTTACTCAGTGGGCATACGACATCGAATCACTTCAAAAAGACGTCAAAACGACGTTTTAACGCGTTTACGACGTCATATGTTGCTAGTGTAGTACTTGTTTACATTGTCATATGTATTTGTATTTTATAGATACCGAACATCTTCTATTTAACGTCCACCCTCGAATAAGCGCACACTGGTAGAGCTGAAAATATAATAAGTGCCAAGGATTTGAATTAGAGGATTTATGGTATTTATTGAAATCCTGCCTGCTTTCATGATATCTATGTAACATAAAAAAGACGTACATCTCAATGTAATCAATGTTGTTTAGACGTATGGAGCCCAACCAAAGAAAAGATCTTACCGTCTGCATTGGGAGGAAGTACTGTAACATCAACTGGTCTTGGTGGACATGGTCCTAAATTAAAAAAAAAACGTTATTTCTTTGAAGTAAGCTAGTATAAATGCACAAACATGTCATGAAACACTACCGAGTACGGATCGGTATATATGCACCTCCATAAAAGAGAAGTTATTGCATTGCATTCTACTTTGAGGAATCCTCGCAATGTTTTCATTATTTTGTGAAAAGATCTATTGTCATTTTATACAGAGATACTCGGTGGCATTTTATAGTGTGTTTTCGCAAAAGAGAAAATGTATACTTACCGGTATGTGTACTGTAAAGACATTCTTTACAAATGGAGTTAAATACGGTACCAAGTGCACAACAATGGCAATCTACAATGGACCCCCAGTTGCAAGAGATGTAGCAATGATCTGCATCACCAGATGGTCGTGGGTAAAGATCTGATGCACGACCAACACAAAAACTATTACCTACATTGCCTATGTAAAAAGAAATATAAGAGAGTTTATGGCCGAAGAGAAATTGTTACATAAATTTAGAATAAGAATGAAAGACTATACACATATGTAAGGTAAAATATATTCCGTAAAAGGACTATTTATTGCCTTATAAGGGAAAATATATTCCATATAAAGACCATGTACTGCAATATAAGGAAAGTCTATTCCTTACGTGATAACACATATTCCATAAATGGAATATATTTTGCCTTATATGGCAATATAGAGCCAAGTAATTATATACTCTTATTTTTTCTAGTACATCATGGTATTCACATCGAGTTTTGATGACACCCAGTGGGAAACACATCTGTTCAAAGTCCGTAGTAAAGACGCTGGAACAACGTTTTTAACGTGCTTCTAGCTTCTTTACTGTTGACTTTGATCAAGTCTTTTTTCATCGGACAATAATCTAATCATTTAAGAAATTAAGAGAATTTTGGCTCTGACATAAACTTTGGCGCGGAAATCACGTCAATTTTAATGAAATATCTCCTTTTAGCTTTCGTGAAAAAAATTCTGCCAACTGACTGTATGTACTTAGTAATCTTATTTTTTATTGGCTTGTTGCAACGTGACAACCAATTAATTAAAACTTTGTCGATATGGCGTATACTTACATGGTGGTGTTGGAGTTGGTGCAGCGGTTGGTCCAGTCCAAATATCTGGTACTTTAACTATAACGTAAATTATTTATTTTAGTACTACTATTATCTACAAAAAAAGCCCGAATACATATATATTTTAAATCTTCGACAATAACCTTCCCCTACCCGATTATAAACCCTCTCCCCATTATACTTACGAACACTCAGACCAATCTGAATATAAAGCCCTCGTTGCAAGCCCTTGATAAGCCCATGATTAAAATTGGCAAAAAATGCTATTTCCATTTTAAATGGCTGTTGGTCCTATAATCTGTATATTTATAATCTGATGTAACTTGAGAACGTTACGTATACATGTACCGTGTACTTCAGTCTGTTTAATCTCGTTTAAATAATAAATACATTGTAGCTCCATTCTACCCAAGCTCGTCCCCGGCACCTTTTGACTTTTTTTATTTTTAAGGTCCGAGAAAAATAAAAAAAAGTCAAAAGGTGCTGGGGACGAGCTTGCCATTCTACCTACACAGACTGGTTACTTCTGGTTAGTACAAAAGCTCGTTTTAATCAAAGCCCAGACTTTCCTCTCTCCACACTATTTATAAGGATAGCAGAATTATCGTACTATTGTAAGCTCCGGACTTATAGTCGGAGACACAGCATGCCTACTGAATACGGTCCCGTATTTCGTCATATTCGGACTGCAAATACGGAGTAATACGGGACCGTATTCGGTAGACTTTCACACTGCGAGGTCTTTAGTATCAACGCATTTGGCAATTCTCCACACTGTGGCTGAGTCCTTATAAATCGTCTTATTTTATTCCAAGACTAGCCTGTTCCACAAACTCTCCTCGCGGCAAAAAAAGTTTAAAAGTAAAAAAGCCAGACGTCGAGTTTGTAGTACAGGCTATCCAAGACACGGTAACTTGTCGGCTCTTTTTACAACGGTCATAGAACCCGGTTTCCAATAGTTGTAGAACAGGAGCACAACTATTGTGCGACAGTTGTACAACTTTATGAAAACACTTTTTTTGAGATTATCGCACGACTGCACAATGGTTAGACAACATTAATTTCGTTGTTTTAGGTTCCGAAAAAATTATTTTTCTACAACGGTTGTGTGATTGTTGTAAAACAATCGTAGGGTATTTCGAAATGACAAAAAGAATGTCGGTAAAATAGATACTTTGATGTAATTTTTGTTAGCTACTACGTTTCAAATTATCACGCGTATAATGGAAACATGTCAATCGTACAACAACAAAATTGCACGACAGTTATGATAATAATTCTACAACTATTGGGAACCAAGCTTTAGTTAATACCGGCCCTCGTTACGCCGATTCTAATTTTTGCAGAGGACAGATTTTGGTATACCACCACTTTAGGGCTACAATAATTCAAAATAGCGGAGTTTAGTGAAAACACTGGATTTTTCGGCCGTCTTTTGTCACTAAGTTGCCAGAACAACAACTAAATCCGTCTAAAACAAATACGTAGTTTGACATTAAAACAACATTAGAGCATAGAATGAAGTAAGAAGCAACTGTTTATTTTGGTGTATAAGCGTTCTAGAAACCATTTATCACAACGAACAATTAGACTTGAATAGATTATATTAGAATTCTTGAGAAAAGTTCCCAAACCCACTCCTCACAATTAACATTAATTAACATCTAACATTCAAAAGACAGACCCTTTTACGCAGACTCTAATATCGCTTCAAGATTAAAAAAGGACCGTCGTAAAAAGGGATAATAAAGTTTAATAAAGTCCAACCTTTTTTTGATGATGTCATTATTTTTTGAAGACGTCATCTTTTTATAATATTACCTGAATAAAAAAATCGTTCTCCAAATTTTTTCTTATTCCTGTTTTTAAATGAAAAATATAAAAAATAATTTTTTATTTGGTTTTTCAAAAAGGGCGTGGTCAAGAGGGATTGATATAGATTTTAGAAAAAATGATGTTGGAAAATTTGTCGAAACTCTCAAAATTTCAGCTTCATAGCGCATTAAAATCAAAAGTTACAAAATATATTACGGAATCCGCCCACGTCCCCCCTTCCCACATCCCTTTAACATGGATAAGGAAGTCAGGCGCTTTATCTTCACCTATATAGTGTCTGTTTTATAGATTCCACTGTATTATATTCAATAATGCATTACCGATGCTTGAAATATAACTCTTATAAAACTTGTTCAAAGTTACAGCAAAGAAGACTCTAGTACAACATAATTTCATATATTTCGTTAGTGTAACCCCCTTATAGATTTCTATTAAAGAAGAATTTCTACGATAAAACTATGGTATATTAGGAGGTTATCATCAACAGAAAATAATTAATATTGTAATGATTCATTTTCAATATATTCTTCCAAAATTACTTTTTTTGTAAAACTGTTTAATTCAACAGAAATTAGATTGTACGAAATAGGTGTTCGGTCAACTAGCTTGCAATTGATTGGTTTTTTCGGTGTGATAAAATCAATCAATAGCCAGATTGTTGACACGTGGGAACGAGGTTGCTTCCGTAAAGATATTACCTGTATTACAGAGTACACCAGTATATCCAGGACCACACCAACAAGTAAACGCGCTCTGAGATTCCATTCTACAAGTTGCTCCATTAAAGCATGGTGCTGATTGACATGGTGACATTGTCCTCTAGAAGAAATATTGCTCAGATACAACAGACTCTCCTCTCAAACCAGCGAACAATAACTTGTTCAAAGTCCGGATTAAAGACGCTAGAACAACGTTGTCAACGCTATTCGAGCGTCTTTACTGAAGACTTTGAACACGTTTTTGTTCACTGGGCAAATAGTAATATTCAAGCCACACCCAGTGGAAACATTTCCACTGATAACCGTAAATACAACGTTACTACGTCGTTTTGACGTTGCATCGACTTTGATCATACTTACATTGCAAAAAATTCCTCCGAATCCAGGTGGACATGGTTCTCCTATGAAAATAAAGAAGAAAAATGCTAAATATCTTATTCACCTCTGACAGGCATAACAAGCCTGAGTTCCAGTCCCTAACTACCACAACTTGTCTTGAGACTGGAACTCAGGCTAGGCACAACAAGCTCCAGATCATGACACTTTTCTTTACAGTTTCATTGATTTACCACATACTTTTTCTTTCGTTCCAATTTTATTTTACATAACCTCAATCGCAGTGCTTCTTCCCTCTTTTATAATATTTAGACATCAAGAGAGAAAAAACCTTGGGAACGAAGTTGACATAAAGGTACTTTTGTACATTTGTTTGCTTTGAAAAACGATCTGATTCTAGTCCAGAGAAAACTGCCAAAAAGATGCCCTTTTCATGTCTGGACGTTAAAATAGGCTCCTTTATTCGAGATTTTAATTAAGGGTATAATTCCTCCTGAGTTTCAGAACATGTATTCGTGCACTCGTCCATTGGGCATTCACAAAAAAATGACTTGATGACGTCACTAATACCTGCTACGACGTTATCCATAATGAAAAATGCTCTAAAATGGCTGTGACATTTATTTCCAAACCACTATTACTTATGGCATGTAACTTGGTACATATATAGAAAACGTCAATATAAATAGTATGACATAATTTTTTTGTGATTTGATGACGTCATTGGAGCATGCTATGACATCACCAATAGTGTAATATATTGTAAAATGTATTTATTCCGAACTACTAATACTTATGGCGTGAAACTTGGTAAACTTATTGAAAAACTCAATACAAACACTTTGTCATAAATATTTTTGAGTTGATGACGTCATTAGTTCCTCCTACAACGTCATCAGAAACCGTCGTTTTGTGGTCTGCAAAATATACAATCCGGTCTGCAAAATATGAAATCTATATATGGTCTGTATTTTGCAATACTTTTGCATATTTTATTTAGTATTTCTATAATTATACCTGTCTCCAAAATTAGCCTAACAACATAAGAGATCAGTTTAACAAAATTTTATATTTTCAGAAAATTTACCCCTTGTTCAGAATTAAGTTACATAACCAAAAAATTCCAAAAACAAATTAATGGTAAAAATCCTTGATAAAAGTTAGGAAAGGTCACTAAATTTTAATACCATACCATTAACAAAAAATATTTTATCGGTAAACTTGCCGGCCATATAATTTATGTATTACTTACATTGCTCAAGCATCAAATATTATTTTAACAAAATTTTAATTTTTTAAAAAAATTACCACCTGTTCAGAATTAAGATAAAAATAAAGTAAATACCAAAAATAAATTTATTGATCGTAATCCTTAATAAAAGTTAGGGACAGTAACCAAATTTCAATACTATATCTTAGTAGTTATCGCGGAATGAATAATATGCCTCGCAGAACAGGAAGCATGGAGTTATTCATATATCCTTATTTAGCAGCATACAGTTTATATAATACACATTCCGTATATGGCAATGCATACATATATTAATATGTATCCGCATCCGACAATTTTTTATACCATGGAAAAAAAATCAGTAACAAATAAATGAACACGTACTCAATGGTCAAAAACTTGTTCAAAGTCCGCAATAAAGACGCTTGGTACTGGCGTGTTTACTACTGACTTTAAACAAATTGTGCTCAAGTTCCACTGGGAAAAACTTACTGCATATAATATCTGATGTAATGTTCCCGATGATACGACCAGAGGTGAGGTCACCAAACGATGTTGGTATGACGACATCACCAATTTGTTCCAATTGATTTATGTTGTTGATTCCACTACCAATAGCAATTATAACGATTTTAATACCGAGGATATTTCTGATAGTATTGGCCGTAGTTATAAGCTGTTGATTGGAACTGGACGGATAATTATGATCTCCGTCAGTCATCAAAACAATTACCTTGCTGTGGACTAAAGGTCTAGAACCACACCCTCTTGTTGTAAGTATTTCTAATCCAATTGTTAAACCTGATAAGATATTTGTCAAACCTCCATGATGAACAAAATTCATGATATGCTGTCTCATTAAAGTAATATCGGTATACGCTTCGCAATAGAACTCAATATTTGCCGCATGATTAAATCTCCCAGCACCTATAATTTTTAAATAAGCTGTTACAGCGACTGCCATATTGCCAAATGGCAAATATAAATACCAAATTAGATAGAACATCGTTGTTTTGACATCATTCGACGTCATTGTTTCGACATTGATTCTACGACGTGTGCATGAATGAAAAGACAACGATCTTGCATTGATTGGTTACTTTTATACGAATAATTATTTGCGAGATTGTTAAGTCTTGTTCCCAGTGGATAAAAACTTGTTCAAAGTCAGCTGTAAAGACGCTAGAATAACGTCGTTCTAGAATCTTTACTGCAGACTTTGAACAAGTTTTTGTCGATTGGGTTTCTTGTGATTACCTATGTGGTTTCCATTTGTACTTATACCAATTGATGTTGCAATTTGCTGAGCGAATTGTTTTTCGTTATTGTAGAAACTTCTGATACTGCCTGATTCATCTAAAATGATCGCTACTTCGGAGAAACATTCTAAAAAATATAAGATTATCATATATACTCGTTTGGTCATCTGAAAATCGTAAATTGAGGTAAAAGTCATTGCCGTCTGGAACTTAAAAAAGTGTCTCTGATAACGAGAAATTCTAAAAAATTAGAATTTTAATAGATTTGTTAAGGGGGAAAATCCATGAACTTTACGCCTAAAATAGCAAAAGATTGAAATAAACCATGTTTGAAATAACCGGATTCTATGCTTGTTCATGTGGCCAAATAATTGTTCAAAGCTTACAATAGCCAGATACGTTCATATTTTCTCCAACACCAACACCAACATTTCCATTGGTCCCGTATTTATCCGTATTCGGACTGTGTATTGTCATCTTTATGGCAATATATAGTCCAAATACGGAGAAATACGGGACCGTATTCGCTATACTTTCACGCTGTGTAGCTCACTTTGGTGATAGTATAAAATAATCTTCCAAATTCAAGTTGGTAATACCTGTATAACATTAAAATATTAATACTAAAGGGAAATTTATATGATAAAATTAAAATTTTCAGGAGGTGATGAAAGTGTTCATATTTACATACGGTCTGGTAACTGTGCTTGTATACAATCAAGAAATCCAACAACAGCTAATAGATAGAAAAAATGCATCTCGTAAATTCTTCAGTACTTCTTTCCGCTTGGTAAGGTAAAATTCACTGATAAATGAATTTGGTATAAAGGTCGTTTTTATAAGAGTAACTCGTGCAATGTCTAATTAAGTATTACATAACGAAGTAAATTGTGCCATTCAAAAATGGTCTAACACTTTGACAAATAAAAAACCTATAAATTTGGAGCGTTTGTTTGAGGTAGTGCGACCATGATTTTATCGTTTTGGAATCGTTTGTTTCAATAGCCTGCGAACAAAAACATGTTCAAAGTCCGCGGTAAACACGCTAGAACAACGTTAAAAACGTTGTTCTAGCATCTTTGCTGCGGACTATGGACATGTTTTTGTGTCTACTTAGATGCGTAACGTTACATAATGCAGATTACGATGATATTGAAATTTAAAAGCAACTGTCAATAGATAATTTGCTCAATTGTCCCAATTGCTAATTCCATGTAAAATGTTACTCTTGGTAGCTACCATTAAAAGAAACGTGGCATTAAATTGGATTATAATGCAATTACCAAGATATTCAATGAACAAAACTTGTTCAAAGTCAGCAGTAATGACGCTAGAACAACATCAACAAGTCTGTGTTTCAATTAGTTTATGGAGTATTTATGGATTCATAGACGAATCTAAATATTTTGCTTCTGAAAGATTGAGTAACTTTTTAAAACATTGATTATTTCTTCAACGAAGATTATGTACCTCCTGATTTATCCAAGTTTGGTTAAGAAATATTCCTTTAACATTAGATATCGAATGGGGTACGTTATAAAAACTCAGAAAGAAATACTAAATTTTTCTTTTTAGCTACTTCTAAAATTAAAAAATTAGTAAATAAGTAGATAAAAACTTGCACAAAGTAAAGATGCCAGGACAGTCTCCAACGATGTTCTAACTTGAGCAAGTTTGTGCCCGCTGGGAATGACATGTGACCATCACAATATAACCGCGAAGTCAGAAATTAATTAGAAGCCTAGTTGATAAGTCATTGTTCAAAGTCCGCAGTAAAGATGCCAGGACAACCTGGAACGATGTGTTACCTTGTTTAACACGAACTTTGAACAAGTTTTTGGCCACTAGGAATGACATGTGACCATCAGAA
Organism: Neoturris breviconis; assembly: GCA_032360805.1. Lineage (NCBI taxonomy): Eukaryota > Metazoa > Cnidaria > Hydrozoa > Anthoathecata > Pandeidae > Neoturris > Neoturris breviconis. The sequence continues at coordinate 2,788 of JAULBZ010005275.1, read as the reverse complement.
AAGAACTGCGAAGTCAGAAATCAATTAGAAGCCCAGTTGATAAATCATTGTTCAAAGTTGGCAAAAGGCACTAGAAAAAGACTCTCATCGTGGAAAAAATTGTTTGATAACTATTAACTATTAAGTTTCCCCACTCCTCCCACTATCCTTGTTGACGACATGATGGAACACTACATTTTCACGGTTACAATATTGATTTTAATGGAAAGAGGGTACCAAAGAGACACATTTCATATTTTTATCGTTGTTTATGGACACGATTATAGCGCTTTTTACTACGGACTTTGAACAAGTTATTGCCCACTGGTGAAGAGAATGAGTACTACCCAGCTGGTAAAAACCTGTTCAAAGTCAGCATTTTTTTTTTAATTTTGCTATGAAAGTAGCAGAACAAAAATTATTATTCAGGAGGTAATTTTCTTACATATTTTAAAAATCGGCATCATACTTTTGTAATTTTTTGCCCCCTGAATCTTCTAATACCTTCCTATTAGTTAACAAATTTACGGGGGTACCTCATCGTACTAACGAAGAGTTAAAATAACCTCAAAATATGAAAAGCAACTGAAACAAACCAAGTTTTACAAAAATGAACCTGTGATAACGTCAAAGCGATTGATACTGATGGTTGCCGATCTACGAAAAACTAATTCATATAGCTATTTCTATATACATGAAAACAAGGAATCGGCTATTCAAAGTAGACACTTGTTGTAAGGTAATAGTTTCTTTTTTATGCAAAGACTTAACAAAAAGGAATCTATCGCATTGCAACCAATTTCAACTTTGGGGAGACAACACCACGTTTCCTGTATTTTTGAATAGGTATTTGCAAAATCATTGACTCAGTACTCTTCCTTATAAGGAGGCAGAAAATGGTGTTGGTTCATTCTAAAGAATTAACTAAATAATGATAAAAGATTAAGAGATTGTGTCAAAAAATATGATTTATTTTTAGATTACAGAACAAAGTCAGTGACTCAGCATTATTGGCATGAATTTAAGACATCCTGTATACTTCCTTCTTTCGCTTCCATTATTATTTATAATTGAATTTAAAATTGGCGCATTATTATAATCCAGTAGACATATGACGCATTACAATTGAAACGGTTGATACCGACGTTATTTGAGGGTATTGTAGCTATCTTCTAAACTGTGGTTTAGTTGTAACCCTTCGCTAGTATGGTGGAATACCCCCGGAAATTTGTTAATTCATGGGAAGGTATCAGAAGAATCATGGGGCAAAAAGTTGCAAAAGTATGATGCAGACTTTTAAAATATGTAAGAAAATAACCCTCTGAATAACAATTTTTTTTACTTTACTTTCACAGCAAAATTTAAAACTTTAGGGGGTCCGCAGCATACTAAATGTTTAGTTCTAAGTCTTTAAGAAATTAAGAACTCATTTATAATTAAATTAAGAATAGTCACAAAAGGCAGACTTCTCAATAGAGTTTCCCCCTTTTTAGAACGACTGCTAGGCTATGTCAAACATGCTGTAATATAAGATCGACTAGAATAATCTTTGCGGGCACGTGACGTCAAAAGACCACTAGGCAAATTCGTTCGCGCAATTTCTAAATGAAGCCATTACATTGATTGAGAGCGACATCACCTGACAGGCAATCTCACTTTCAAAAAATGAAATTAATGTAGAGATCCGCCTTTACTAATAACATCACCTGCCCATTGGGATAAAATCTCGTGCCCATCGAGATAAACTTTCAATTAAAACCTCCGACTGCCTAATTATTATTATTTTCTAATTCCTTCGTCAACCAAAAATAACATTATTTATTTCCTTTTTCGCAAAGCTAAGAGACACCAAAAAATAAATTCCAGAAATATTTTTTTAATAGGCCGTTGCCTGCCAGATTTGTAAGCGTACTCTGTTTGCAGGATTACGACGTTGGAGCAATGTTTTGTCGTTGTTTCGATGTTATTCCGACATTGTGTGTCCCACTGCAAGTTTTTCTTTTTCTTTTTATATTGGATATGCTGGACTTTTGGAGCTCTTCAAAGCTGGGGCGAGCGGATTCCATTTGCATGATGACGTCATCACAATTAATTTAAAATGGTTCATTTTCTTTAAAAATCCGTACTTTCTTAGAATTTTGATTAAAAGAGTTCTACAAAAGCTTTTTTCTGTGTGCAATTTTGGGTAGGTATTTAAATGTTCTTTTAGAAATTGGAATAATCGGGGTAAACGGGTTAGTCACATGACTAAACCTTTCAGAATTATGTATTTTGTAATGTCAGATAGATTTGCATTAGAACTAGGTAAGTTTCAGCGTCATCGCTTTCGCATATTTTTTTTTTAATCTTTTGTTAGGGTTTTATATCCTTAACCCTATTAATACTGGACCTTTCGGGGGCTCCTAAACACTGGGGGGTGGGGGTATAACTTTTGATAGGATAGCATTTTGGCATAAACAATTTTTTGATGACGTCATTACTTAGGATGACGTCATTAAGTCATGACAGGTGCTGAAAAAAAAAATTTAGTTGAAAAAAAATTTGGTCCCCATAATTGGTTAGAATTTTTTACCACCTGTCAGAAATTTGGTTACTAGGGGAAAATTTTCCCTAGTTACCAAAACAAAATTATTCAAAATGATCCTAGATAAATTATATGAAAAGTGCTAAAATTTCTAGTCGTATAAGTTATTCATTCAAAATTTAGGTGAAAAAGAATAGGAGGGGGGTTTGAAACAACCCCCCCCCCTCTAGTAGGAAGAGGGTTAAGAATTTTGATACTTGAAGAAACAAATACGAAAACAGAGTT
>JAULBZ010005274.1:0-13618 GCA_032360805.1 Neoturris breviconis | reverse complement strand
TTCAGCCAACTTGGCTGAAAATATTCTGAAAAATCTCTCCTCCACAGTGATGACCGGCTGTTATTTCGAGCCCTGTTTCCATATTTAAAATTCACACTACTATTCCATACTACTACTAGCCCATGAATATCTCATCTCATAAAACTCATTACAGTATTATAGAAAGTCACTGTGCGTTCTTATGCGTTTCTCTTAGCCCTATTAGCTATAAGATTGCCAGGGAATAGCTTTATACTGTCTACAACCATAATGAGTTTCCTTTAAGTCCCATACTCAAATTAACCCCATTGCTTTCTTAAATAAGCTCAAATGAGCTCCATGGTATCTATTTTGTACATAATATACAGTGGGGCTCATCCAAGACATTAAAATTTTATAAATTTTCGTCTTACTAAATTCATAAATCTATTATTCTGTGATAGTAATAACTCACCCCCTCTTTGTAAAAATGCTTATTCTAGCTGATTGTTCTCAGATTTTCATTTGTTTCAATGTCTAAATGTCTAAATTTTTAACAGTTGATGGTTGTATTCATCGAGCTGCTGGCCCATCTCTTGTAGAAGAATGCCGATTATTAAATGGTTGTCATACCGGGGAATCAAAAATTACATCAGGTAAAATATTATTCCGAGATTTTCTATCCTCAAATATATCGTAAAGAATTTATCACTAAACTAATATCAATTGTGAAGATTAAAATTGGTTGAAGAAAAAGAAAAATAATTTTACAGAAAATGGACCAAAAACGAAAACTCAAAAGAGTATACTAAACAAGAATATACTTTGAATTTAGAAGATTTGCTTCTTGTTGAAGTAACCTATGGACTGTATATTGTCATTATGGCAAATGGAGGCTTGAAGTGTGCACCCTCCGAAATGATGATTTTTGGTTTTTTAAAAGGCTTCAAACCCTTGTAGATTATATATTTTCTATTATTTTGGCTTAACCAGCAATTTATGGCATTTGAAGCAAATCAGAAAATTATTCTTCCCTTAGATCTTTCCCTGGTTGATTACAGTCGTTCAGTTCTCTTCAGGAAACAGACAGGCAAATAAGACAATGATTTGGGGCAATAGAGGGAAATCTAGAGTGTATCCATTTCCTTGACTAAGTACTCATAAAAATCTCCCTGCTTAGGATGGTCTACAAGGACCATGGATGATCTACAAGGAGCATATGAAAAAACCGACCTACAAGGGCTGGGTCTGACCTGCCTAGGCTAGCTAGCTAGCGGATGATCTACAAGGACCATATGGAAAAAGGCCTGCTAGGGCCGCCTGACTGAACTTACCCAAGATCTACAAGGGCCTTGCGTGTTTGATCCCCAAAGACAACTTTGTCTAGGATCTAAAATGTGTCACTATGGGACATGGAAACCTGATATGAGTTTAATTAAGTACATAAATAGCCAAAAGCAACGAGTACACCCCTTCATTCCTTTTTATTTACTTCTGCAAAATGGTACCAATTTTTTTTTTGATGAGAGTAGCTAATTTTTGTCACTCAGTTATTGTACCACAAATATTTATCTATTTTATTACTTGTGTTATAGGTCATAAACTACCTGCAAAATGTAAGTTCATATATTTAGTTGGTTTGCGTGTAGTGATGTTAAATTACCTACCCTATTCAGCAGATTCAGACTGTGTAACCTGAAGCGATACTAAAATTTACTCCTACACAGTGATTTTTCTCTTATGTCCAGCACACAAACCAGTGGGCGAAAACTTGTTCAAAGTCCACAGTAAAGACGCTAGAAGAACGTCTTCAAGCATTGTTCTAGCATCTTTACTGTTGGCTTTTAACAAGTTTTGCCCACTAGGAAGGACTTATCCTTATAATCGAAAAATTAAGATTTTGAAATTTTGAAATTCAAAGAACTGATCAGATACAACGTTACAGGTAACTATTGTACATGTTGTTTTGAAGTTTTGAATTTGTCCTCTATAGCACTTTATCCCACCTGTTCGTATTTCTACAACTACATGCAAAGAAATGTATTAAGTAAATGATTTTGCGTGGGATTGGTGCCTTTGTTACGAACAACCAATCAATAACAAGATTGTTGAATCTTCACTCTATGCAAATATTTATTTTGAGTTGATCTACAACAAGCTTGAAAATAGCTATAGAGGAGGTTTTTTAGCCTATCAAACAAAGGTTGGATGGACTATTACTATCACTTTGCGGTGGTAGCAGCATTCCACTTTTCTTACTAGACAATAGACCATGTTCCCAAAGTCTTACCATTTTAAAATTTGGTACCAACATGCGAGGTAATATTTTAGAAGGCTTGCCCCACTCAAGCCCGAGTTTCATGCAAAGAGGGTCCAATTAGTGTTTTCGGTCCAATGGAACGAAAAGGTGCGGTATGATATTGAAATTTGGGGGGGGGGTGTACAAAGTGCCTGCATCCTTTTATTTCTGAATCACTAATGCTGTTGACATGAAACATGGTACACTTAAAGAACAACTCAAAAACACTCAAACACTCCAACAATAAAAAATTAACTGGTTCCTGCTATGATGTCATCAATGACAGTACATGTACAGTCTGTAAAATTCACTATCTGGTCTGTAATTTTGATTACTTTCATATATTTCACTTGTTCTATCCATAAATAACACCTACTTGTTCAAAACATAGCCAGAGATGATAGGGTGGCCGGGGCAGATTCTGCCCCCTATCACATTATTATTTATAACGTCTGAACCACTAAAGCGATACAGCTGAATTTAGAGTTAAAAATCGGAAAGTATTTTAAAGAACAACAAAATATCTGTCTAAGACTGAATACAGAATGGAAAATAGAAAAATTATTTTAATCACATTTCTAAGAATATACGGATTTTGGGCAAAATATACTCTTTCAAAATTTTGTGACGACGTCATCAGAAAAATGCTGGCATTAGCAAAAAAGAATTACCACCGTTTTGTTCCTTTCATGATACACACTACTAACTTGCCAAGTTTCTTCCTTATACTATTAGTCATTCATAAGTTGTGGAGGGTGGGGAAATCTGACCCCCGGCCATGTTCAATAAAGTCTGGCCATGTTCAAAAAGGCGTGAATAGAGTTAATCTTTTTTCATTGATTAAAAGGATTTGGCCATAATCACATTTTGACCTTAGAAAACTTTTGAAAAATAACTTTTTTACGAGACAAATTATATTTTGGGATAAGGATAAAATGATGAGAAGTATTTTTTATAGAGAGAATTTTTAAATTTTTAATAATTGAAATCTCTATTTTGATTTTGGAAAGCTTCCTTTCCAATTTTATTTTTAAAAATGTGATATGAATGTTAAAAGGTAATTAACTGTAATTAGGGAATATAAACATTACATTACGTGTTGTGAGTTACAAATTTAAAAGAGAAACTGGAGAAGATGTTTTTTTAATAAAACAATTTAAAGAAAATAATATTCTTCTTTGCATTCTAGTGTTTTTTTATTTGTACTTTGAATAATAGATGATGGAAACCACGGTTAATTAGATTTAATCTGTGTTACCATTGATAAGTAAAATACATTACAGTACATGGTTTCTTCTTTCAATAAAAACATGCAGCATATTAAAAGCATATAGTATGTGTTATGTATAGCCTATACTATATATACCATGCATGATATATGCTATATATATACTATACTATATACTATACAAATATACCATATATGTTAAATACTATAGGCTATTTATACTATAAGCTACACACTGCTATACAATATATATGGATTAGATGTAACTTTCGTTGGGTTTGCTGGGCTACATTTATTATTTTTTAATATATTTCCTAATACTTTTTATCTTTGATTGTGTATAGATTTTAGCTTACTAAAAACGATTTTCTACAGTTGATGTCTGGTAGACATATTCTGGCTTGTTTCATCATTACTGATCAAATTTAATTTCTAGATATAATTCATACAGTTGGACCTACAGGTAAGCAAGCTGCTGCTCTTCAAAGCTGTTATCGTACTGCATTGCACCTGGCATTAAAACATGAAATTAGATCTATTGTAAGTTAACTACATGCAATAACAGTGGTCGAAATAAGAGCAAATTATCACTGTGGAGGAGATATTTGTTAGCTACGCTCAAAATCTCTCCTACCCAAGGATTATTTTCTCTTATTTCGACCACTGCATGAATGATTCTGAAGCAAGTGTTAATGGTATCTGTTATTGAGGGTGAGAAGTCTTAAAATTGATGAAACATACTCTCAAGTTCACTGTCCCAGTAACACTATTCTTTTTCCTTTTTACTAAATGGAGCAACTTTGACCCAATGGTTTTTAAACTTATTCCTGGTTTGGATCAATGCCCTTGTTTTCATTTTTTATCCCAAAGTATTTTCTTTGCGTTTTCGGAAATTATTTATTTGATGAATTTAATATATTTTAAAGGATGTATAATCGGGTTGTATAGAAATAAAGGCAAAAACAAAGGATCCAAAATTTATTCATTCATTCACTTTCGTTCATTTGTTTATTGCTTTATTTTTTTATTTAGGCATTTGTTTGTGTTGCTACAGGGGTATATGGTTAGTATATTGTGTAGTATTAAAAAGCCAGTATTCTGTATGTTCAAATGCTAATTAGCCCACCAAACGAAGATTGGATGGGCTATTGCTATCACTTTTCGGCGGCGACATGAGCAGCCAAAATCTTTCCAATTTTGTCTACTCGATCTCAAGTTTTGTGCAAAAGGGGTCCAAATTGGGATCGAAAAGGCATTTTACCGTCATGAAATTTGGTTATGTCATTCTAGGCAATATTATGAGGCCGTTGGCAAATTTTTTTTCGATTTCGTCAACTCGGGACTGAGTATCGGCAAAAAAGGGATTTCATTTACATTCACCAAATTGTTCAATTTATGATTTTTGTTGACATAGAAAATTTTAAAAAATTTTCACTGCTTATCAGGACTTAAATTTTTTTTTGAAAATTAACTTTTCTATGAGACTTTGACCACATGATGATAAGTGATATTTTTTATAACAATAATATTTACAATTTTAAGAATTTGAAGTCTCCATTTTTATTTTGGAAAGTTACCTTTTTCAATTTTGAAATAAATATAAAATAATAATAAAACTTTTGTAGTTCCTAAGTGCTTTCTAATGAAAGCATTTGGGGACTATAAAAGTTTTATTATATGTGATGTTCAGTTAATAATTATATTGCAAATTAGATGTAAAAAACATTTTATTATTTTATAATAAAATTAAATTGATTTATGGATATGTATTCTTCCGTTCCATTGTTATATTTATTATCTTTAATTCTAATTTTAACAACAGATGATGAGAATCATCTTTTATTAAATGTTATGTATCTAATAGTTTAATGTCACTGCTAATAAAAACCATGTTGAATGTAGTTATATTTAATAGTTCCAAAGCACAACGTAAGTATATTTTAAGTATAACTTTATTATACGTACATACATATATCCTCTGTGGAGAAGTTATTTTTAAACATTGCTTCAGGCTATGATATGAAAGTGTTACAATTGTTTATTTGATCTGAAACTTTATCAACCTAATAAGGACATGAAATCCTAATGCCATGTATATTTTGTGTGTTTACCCTTGATATGAAATGTCACTACTTTCCTCCACAGTGACTGGACATTTTATGAGGTTTTGACCACATTTACCCAAATAAGATGCTAAATTTTCAAAAGTGGAGACTTAGAGGAAGAAGTGGAGACTTCGAAAAAATTTTAAAGTAGTGACTTGAAATGTTTTGAGAATTTGAATTCTTTGAGATTTTAACCATATTCACCAATATAGCATGCTAAAATGATAAGGGAGAAGTGAAGACTTAGACATTTTTTGACATTTTAATTTTCTATGAGACTTTAACCATGAACCTTTTTTGGCAGAAGCTTTTGAAGCTTTCTTAATAAAAGAATAAATAAACCAGCGTTACTTATTTTATCAACTTAATAAATTAAGTTTAAGTTTTTAGTTAATAACTTTTATAAGTAAATGTAAATTAAATGCATGGTTTCTATTATGTCTTTAGTACTACTATATAATACATAGATATATGCATACATATACGTACATATGTATTAAATGTACATATACATACCTTAGTTTATGATCATACATACAATAGTATGTATGATCAAACAATACTATACATAATAGTCTGAATAGTTTATAAAGTGTAACATATACCAAGTCTGCAAAAGCACAACTAATACTATAACATAGGTGTATTCTCTATTTTAATTTTACATTATGCTATGATGTATAATGTGCGTATGCATATCCACTGTGGAAGAGTGGTTTTTGAGCATTACTTCAGGCTATGATAGGAAAGTTCACTACTCTCCTCTTCAGTGATTGGATATAATTTTACCTTCATCAAGGTGTTCCAATTGTTTATTTCACCTGAAACTTTATCAATTTAATAAGAACATAAAATCCTAATGCAATGTTTAATTTGGGTATTCATCCTTGATATGAAATTTCACGATGCTCCTTCACAGTGACTTGACATAATTTTACGTTGAAAAATGTGTTTCAATTGTTTATTTGACCTGAAATTCTACCATCTTAACCCTCAACCCCTACTCCTATACTCTTTTACATAACTTTTGAATGAATGGCTAATACGAATAGAAAAATATTTTCTCTCTTATTTTAGCTTACAAAACGTTCTAACCAATTATGGTGACCAAACATTTTTTCACCTAAAATTATTTTTTCAGCACCTGTTTTAATAACGTCATCAAAAAATTAATTATGCCAAAATGTTATTTATGTGTTGACCTAATATTTTGGAAAGTCTCCACGCTACAGCATGATCCTATCAAAGGTTTTGAAGGGGGTGGGGGGAGGGGTGGTTGAGGGTGAAACAACCCCCTCCCCCTCCAGTATTGAGAATCCCCCAAAAGGCCCAGTATTAATAACAGACATACACTTTATAATGTGTATATCCAAAAATCACATTTATCTGCTTAGGTTTAACTTTCATTTGATTTGTGGGTTGTATTAAATATTTTCAAAATGTTTTTAACATATTTTTTAAGATGTTTTGCTGAAATTATTTAGATCCTAATGATTGCGAGAGCATGAAACTTATAGCCATGTACTAAAGGAGTTGTTTTTCTCTATATATTGCAGTGAAACGGCCTATGTTGAAACACTTTCCAATTTTGTACTTGTTATTTGTTTATCTATTTTAGGGTACCCTAGTTTAGAAGCAGCTCATGTAGCACTGCAAACAATTCGAGAATGGTTACAAGCTCACAAAAATGAGGTATCCGTGTCACCGCAGCATGAAAAACTACTGAATAGGCTCCCATACTGTAACCCCCTTCTTTATTCTCCTAATTAGAGGAGGTGCTGATTATAAGTGGGCGCTAATTAAGGTTTTTCATGGAAAACTGGTTGCTTGTTAGAGGGGGAACGCATTCGATGGTGAGCGCTATTTAGAGGATTTATGATGATTTTTTGTATAGTTCATGCTTCTTTAGATATAATTCACGCTCCTTGAAACACATGCCATACTTCTCTCAGAAACAATTCATATTTCTGGAGAAACTGTGTCAACTGATATTCAAGAAGTAGGAAACTTTTCTTGCAAAATACAAATACTTCAAGGAATGAAATCCACTGTGTTCTAAAAAGTACGATCTGCTCTGCTGAAAGATAACTGAATCTTGTCACCCAGTCATGTATCTCAGTGTGACAAAGACTTTTCCAAAGTCAGCAAAGACAATAGAACAACATTATCAACGTTGTTCTAGCGTCTTTACCAGACTTTCAACAAGTTCCTGAAGATAACTGCACACCCATCCCCAGATTATGTCCGACAGTTAATTCAAATTTTGATTTTACGCATATCGTTGTTTGTTGGACAGTTCTGTGCACCGTGCACTATGGTCAAGTTTTGTCGAAAGAACGTCGACATTAATTCAACGTCAGTAATATCGATTTTTTTTTAGATTGATCAAATTATATTTTGTACCTATCTCGATAAAGATTTTTGTATCTATCATAAACTGATGAAAACTATTTACTTCCCATGTGCGAAAAAGATTACCGAAGGTATTTTTTCCTACTTCTTTACCGATCCTGGTCCTGATGAAACTATTTAAATCATTACTATTCCTTATTATACCCATGAGTTTTGTGCGTGCGTGTTCTAAGTTTAAAATAGTATTTTTTGTGTTCCTGAAGATAGATTTGCAAAAAATGGTGGTGTAATGGTTGATCCAACTAGTCTAAATAAGAGCAAAATATCACTGTGGAGGAGTGACTTTTGAGCATATTTTCAACAGCCTGAAGCTGTATTTTCAACAGCCTGAAGCTGTGCTCAAAAATCTTTCCTTTGCAGTATGTATTTACTGTTATGTTACTTCAACCACTGCAACGATATTTCTATTGATTGGTTTGAAGAATCCAGTAGTCGAAACAAGAGTAAATAATCACTGTGGAGGAGTGGAATAGCTTCAAGCTACAAGCTTTTTAGTTTAAAGCTATGTTTGAATTATCCCCCCCTCAACAGTGATTATTTATTCTTCAAAGGCAATAAGCTCTGAGAACAAGGTTGTAGAGCGATAGTCTTTAATGACCTCTCCTTTTATTAAAGATTTATCAGAAGAATTACATACAAAGGATGAATGTACTGCTGATGTTAATGATATTGCAAAAAGTGAAAGAACCTCAACTAAAAAAGCATGTGAAAACGAAGATGATACTTATCCACATACTGTAGAAAAACCTGATAACACTAACAATGATGAAGAACGAATTAAATCAATCAAAGACTCATTGGATCAATCTTTGATAGACAATACTGAAGGCACAGAGAGTGATGGTAGTATCAAAGTGATAGCTGGGGCTCTGGCAACTCCCTTTGATGATATTGAGAAAATGTGCTCGGATGTTCCGGAGTCTCCTTCTGATGACGTTGGATCTTTAATTTCTAATGTTCCAGAAAGCCCATCTGATAACATTGAAAAACTATTGTCTCAGGCTCCGGAAACTCCCTTGGATGATATTGAAAAAATGTACTCGGTTGTTCCGGAGTCTCCTTCTGATGACGTTGGATCTTTATTTTCTAATGTTCCAGAAAGCCCATCTGATAACAATGACAAACTATTGTCTCAGGCTCCGGAAGCTCCCTCAGATGATATTCCGGAACCTACGATGGCAGAAAATAGCAAGACCTGTGGCTTGAATTCCAGTCTCTGATACTTTGGCATGATCCATCATGAAACATTACATTGATGATGTGAATAGTGATGTAAACAATACATTATCGATGTGAATAGTGATCGAAATAAGATTATCAGCTGTGGAATGTGATTTTTGACATGCCTCCCCTATGGAGGAGCATCTTTAGAGACTAAGGAGCTGTTTACATTGAGCATCCGATATGAACTCGTATTACCATGAGATTATTTTATTTTGTATGATTGATTTCATGTCGCTTCTTAAAAATAGTTGATCAATTACTAAAATAAAATTATCATTTGTGCATGCGTTAATACTTTTGAACAAAGACACAAACATTTTCATGGCAGTAAATCTCATACCTATCTGCTAGAGAGGTATGAGATTCGTAACGGTACGAGTTTCATATCTCCTGTAGCACGTAAACACTTATAAATATTCGGGTAGAGACCAGTAAGGAATAAAGTGAGTTTCATACCGGCATGAACTCATACCTGCACGACATTTGTTCATGTAAACATCCCCTAATTTGTAGCCTGTTGGCTGCAAATTAGCCTCCAAAGATGCTCCTCCACAGGCAAATGCCGACGTGAATTCAAAGTCTTGTTTTTAATCTTACTGCCTTTTGCCTGAAACCCAAGCTCAAATTTGCTTTTAATTTTACCATTGTATGACTAATTTGATGCAAGAGTTCTGTCTGGATTAAGTAAATTTTCCGTTCTTTAGCTTCGAGAATCATATAAACTTTAAATATTAGAGTTCTTTTGGTTGACTTCTGCTTCTTCAGCCGTTACCGTTCTTCTTTATTTTTGGAATTTCTTACAAAATGTTGTGTACATGCTGAAAGTTAGAGCATTAGGTAACGTAGGTTATCAGGTTCCCTTTATTTTTAATTTTAGCATAGATTATTTTTAAATCCAACCTCGTTCCCATGATCCTTGCTCTTCTTCAAATATTAAATCCATCTGAAATGATACGTTGGGTGATAAGATTTTACTTTCTTAGAAAAGGTTTTTTAGGAAGCTTTTTACAATAGCACTTTTTTAGAAATAATATATTAATTTTTGGGTTGTCTTTGCGCATGATCAAGAACATAGATTATGTACACAGGTTAGACACGGGGTATGTGCTAGCCCAGTGAACATAAAGTCTGCAGTAAAGACACTAGAACAACGTTGAAGCAAAAACTTGTTCAAAGTCAGCAGTAAGAATGCTGGTAGAACGTTTAAGCAAAAACTTGCTCAATCGTTACTGCAGACTGTGAACAAGTCTTTGCCCACTGGGTGGGCATCCTAAAATTAGTTAAAGAAAGTTATGGATTGTCTTAAAATTTTACCACAAATGACACTGCACAGAATGCAATGGATTGGTTTCTTCCTAATTCAATGCAAGATCATTGATTCAGTACTCTTCTCTGTAAATTTTATATTTGAGACGGATTTATATTTAAGAGTCGTGTTTTGTACTCATCTTTAATGAACGTATTTCCTAACTCTTGTTATCTTTTTTTCTCAGTTTCACATAAGATTGTTGCAAGTCCCGTGTAAGAAATTTCTGTTTAAGAATAAAGCAATAAATAATATGTACGAAGAAGAGCCAAGATCCTTCTCCTTTGCAGATAGTTAGTCTTACAAATTAGGTTGAGGCACTAAAACTAGGAAATATGGTTTAGAATAGCACCAACTTCAATTTTATGATAATTTTTCCTTTTGAGAACTTTTTTTACTGCACAAATTTTCCATAGGTGTTAAGAACCAGAGGTATATCCGGGAGGTGAGGCATTAATCTAGGCTGTTCAATTTTTTTGGTCGTTTATCGTTTTTTGTCCCGTCTTTTTTTGTTATTTTTTCCACTGTGTTCAACATAATTTAGCATTTGCTTTGGCCACATTGTCTCGGACTATATTGTTTTAAACTTAAGGAAGATGAAGAACTCTAGCTCACTGTAGCGTTTTTTGTATTTGACAGTCTGATCAGCTCTGTCTGTCCTCTTTCTCTCCATCTTTTCTTGTACTTCCACTTTGCCTGCTCTTAAGCATCTGTTGTTTGGATTCTAATGTAATTAATTTACTCATTCCTTGGATTCGTTAGTTTTCGAAGGGGATAGGTATCCTACAGTAGCTAGATATTCGCGGGAGCTAGCTACTGTTTTTTGTCTGATTTATTTGTGGTCTGGATGTCTGATTTGTTTCTAATCTTGATGCCTGATAATAGTTTGTATCTGGCAATCGAGATTTGCTCTTATTTACTTGCAGGAGTAGAGATTCTAGGATCAAACCGGGTTAGGCCAACAAGCTGGCCACGTCCATCGACACACAAATAGAAACCGCTAACTGCCAGATCCGAGACATGTATATATTGGCAAAAACAAAATAAAGAAACTACCAGGCACAGCGATATAAAAATATGAAGTGTTTAGATGCCCACTACCCCATGTTTTTGAACGCAGTATTATTCAAAATCCTCAATCCTCTTAATATTACCACAAATGTTTTAAAATCCCAAATTTTTCGAAATATTCTTTCTGTCCTTTGAGAGTTCAGAGCCACTACATACAAGTTCCTGGCTAGTTTCTCTACTTTATAAGGAAAGAAACTTTTTTGGAGAATATACACTTTTGCGGTGTTTTTTACCTATTTTTGCGAAAGTAAGCTTCCACCAAATATCTACAACTCAGTTTATCGCAAAAGTTTTCCCGCAAAATATCCAATGTATAGTGATTGCGAAAGCCCAAAGAAAATATTAACGGCTTAAAAATTTTCATTTTGATGATAAACACAAATAAATGTTATTATTAACAATCAACTAACAATCAGCATTCTAGGCTGCATATGTATATTACAAATAAAATCATGCATACAGAATAATATTACTTTTGTTGAGTCAGCAAAAGTTACGTTATTAAAACATTACAAGCGCAAGTGTTAATTCCTGCAAAATGCAATGACATGATCTAAACCCGAAAGTTAGGTCTGCAAAATTGCAAGGTCTCTACAAGAGTAAAAGTATTTATATAATATATAGTACCAAAGTACCAACTCTTTCCTAGAAATATATTCTCTATACACTTTATGTTTAAGACTGGTTAAAATTGGTGAACTTTTGTACGTGCAAAACTTTATTTCAAATAGAAAGAAGATGAAAACGCCTTCAATGTATTCATGTAATCCCCTACACTCTTTATATTTGCATACAAATAGTTTATTTAGGAAAATATTTCCCAATTCAGGATTACAGTAGTATACACAGAATCAAACAAAAATTTAAATTTACAATGTACACGCGAAATGTCTTCTTATTTGTCTTTTGCAAAAACTGGTACATGTAAATTTAAATACTCGCAACAAAAACTACACTCATGACATTGTTAAATAATGTCTATGCTCGACTTAACTTTCTCTACTTTCTGATTTTAGGTATAATATAGAAATTTAAACATATTATGCATAGCTAATTCTCAAGAAGGGCTACATTATTAAAGAATGATAGATTTTTTGGATATTTATTGGAACAGAATCTTGAAGTCAATCTTCACTTTATAGGTATCTCTTTGTTTATGTCTAATGGTCTGCCTTAACTGACATTTGCTGTTACATATGCCAAATAGACTACCGTCTAATGTCCCCATCATGCCGCTCTCTGTCGGATCATGGCTTTTAAAATTATTTTCGTTTATGAAGCCCGACAGCAAACTTAATGAATATATATATGCACCTATGCAATAATTCCTAATCACAATTCATATTTGATTTGATTTACCTAGCCGTGATTGCTTAGGTACTATTGTTCAAGAAAATCAGTTTAATTGAATTTTAAAGAATGGAATGTTACATTCAAGTTGTTTACTTAAGGTATCGAACAAGAGAATGTTTGCTCATTCAAGTCCAAATGACTGATTTTGCAGTTAATGATGTTGATTACGGTATTTCTGTTTTCTATCTTTATTTTATTAAATATTATCATTCGATTGTCGCAGATGCTTCCAGCTGATTTTTCGTATTAGTTTTGTACTAAGGAATGTTCAATCTTTCTGTGTCTTTCTTTATTCTATTCATAATATCTTTCTTAAAGTGATCCTGTGTATTTAAATCAGGATGGAATACAATGATATATACTCTTCTTCCATATATGATACTTAAAAGTAACAACATAACAACGAGTAAAACAAGCAAATTTACATTTGTTTTTTCCACTTCATTCTGTTGGGTATAATACAAAGGAAATAGCAATGTGAAGCAAATATTTGATACGAATGACGAATAAATAATAAGTTTAGTCTCTTTGAAATTCTCTGGTAAACGCCTTGCACGATATCCTTGAATGTTACATACAAGCAGAATTATGAAAACATAAACAATTTGACAATGTAAATGAATATGTGAATTGCAATAAATACTGCGTTGCATAGATAACGC
>JAULBZ010005273.1:0-13618 GCA_032360805.1 Neoturris breviconis | reverse complement strand
AATTGTGTCAGGTCACTGTAGGAGGAGAGTAATGGAATTTCAAATCATAGCTTAAAGCAATGCTTAAGAATCCTTTTCCACAATGGATATTAATTGCATACACACATTATACATCATAGCATTATGTACATACTAAATAGAAAAATCGAGAATACACGTATGTTATAGTATTAGTTGCCGTTGAAAGGCTTGGTGTATGTTATACGCACTGTACAGGCTACATACAGATTACATGCATAATATAGGATATTCTTTACCCATACATGTTTTAACAATAGTAATGTTGTCTGAAACAAAAGTATATACCTACTTATTTAAAGATATATTATATATTCTATACATATGATGGTATTTACTAGCCCTATTAAAGTTCTATTTAATATATCCAATCTATGGTGGATTTTACTAGCTGATGTTATAAATCACTAGAGAATAGAACAATGTAAAATAAGAACATAATTTCTTTATTATTCATTATCTTTTTGTAAGATTTTGAGGAGGGAGCTTCTCAAAAATACAAAAAGGCTGCCAAAAAAGATTCATGGTCAAAGTCTCATAATCATAAATTGAACATTTTGGTGAATGTGATCAAAGTCTCATAGAAATCAAAAATATCGATAAATTTTCAAATGTCCAAATGTGACTCTGGTCAAATACTTATGAACAGAATTCAAAAATTTTCTAAATCAACAAAAATCATAAATTGAACATTTTGGTGAATGTAAATCAATGTTCGAAAAGTCTCCACTTTTAATGCCATAACCAAATTTCAGGACGGTACCATGCCTTTTCAGTCTATTGGCCTGAAAATGCAATTTGGACCCTTTTTGCCCAAAACTTCTAGAATATCGTCACGAATGCTGGTACCGAATTTCAAGATGATCGCATTTCGGGAACATGGTCTATTAAGAAAAGCGGATCGCCGCCGTGATAGCAATAGCCCATCGTTTGGCTCGACAATTTTGTTTTAAATTCATTTTTTGAAAAGTTACAACCCCCTAAAGATAAGTAAAAAAAAAGAAGTTTTTATAAAACTAAAATAAAAGTAACAGGGGTTGACTTGATGTAAATAGTAAACACTGATACCATTTTTCAGATTAATATATGCTGCACACGATTACGTTGTTTTTCTCAAAAAACGAGAAAGAGTTTTGAGAAAAGAACATTAAATACAAAAAGAGTCAATTTTTACATTGTTTCATTTTTCTTTACAGCTGCAAAAAATTCCAAAAAAGCAATTCCATATTTAGAAAGTTTATTCTTTTAGCTTTCCATTGATATATAATGTTAGTATTTAATAAAAAAGGGAACATGGATATTTTGATGTTTAAAAAGTCATACAGAATGCCTGGAAGTCCAAATTAATAGATTTGAGAAAAAATTAATCTAATGGTGAAGAGTGTTCTTCGGTACGAAAAAACAAATCAATTGCAAGATCGTTGATTCAGCATCCTTCCCCTAGGAACAAATTTTGGAGATGATCCCTTACTTTGATATTTCTAATTCTTTTATTGATCCATTGAATAAGAAAATATCCCATATTAGCCCAGATTTTTCGAACTATTCTTTCAGTCCTTTGAGAGTTTGGAAAATCGGGGTTCAATTAATTATAGGTATAATTGACTAATGTGAAAACTTGCTTTGGATTTATCAGGAAGTACAGGGCATACAGGCCAATTTGGCTGAAAATATTCGGAAAAATGATTGATGATGACAGCTGTTTCTTAAATACCACTGAAAAATCTCTACTTCAGTGATGACCGGCAGTTATTTCAAGCCCTGGTATAAAATAATGTATTGACTTACTTTGAATTTACTAGCAGGTGTAAAGAAGGATGGAAACCATCTAGAGGAACCATGTGTGATGACAGGTACACCTTGTGTTTCCTAGAATGAAAACAAAATTAAAATTCAATTATTTCAAACACAACTCATAGCTGAATATATTGAACATAACAAATATATATATTTTTCATCCGTAAAAGTATAATGTTTCAGTAGTGTAAGCGCAAGCCTTGAAATAACTGCCGGACATCACCTGTGGAGGAGTGTTTTTTCAGTGGTATTTTAGAAATAGCTGTCATCATCAACCATCATATAACCTAAACAATTCTAACAAATGAAAGGCTAAGGAACACTAAAAAGAATTCCCATCATTAATTAGATCATTAATTTGGAGATAGCTCCTCCTTCAGTACCAAAAGCATATATCTCAGCAGCTTTAAAAAAGTAAAATTTTGAAAAAATAATCTATGATGAAGAGTGTTAAGTCAACGAGCTTGCAATTGATTGGTTTCTTCGGGACAAAGAAACCAATCAATTGCAAGATCATTGATTCAGCACTCTTCCTCTGGTAACGAATTTTGAAGATAGTCCCTTATCATACCAAATACTCAAGTGTCAAACCAATATCAAGAATAGACTTCACACCAGCACATATAATGGCAACAGGAGTTCTACTAAGTTCCAACAAATCTGCACTGATGTCAAATGCTATAAATAGTAAATATAAACCAGTGGTTGAAATAATCTCTGCAGGGAGATATTTTCGAGCATTTCATCAGGCTTTTTTAGCCTTGAAGCAAAACCCGGAATTATATGTCGTCATTTTCACTCCATGATATAATACTGTATGAGGTGTTTTAATAAAACAAAAATGATTTAGTTTGAGCAGAGTTAATTAAATTTCATGTCGTGATACTTTCACTTACAGTATCCTCGAATAATGCAAGATTAAATATTTTTAACTTCTTAGTCACAATAAATTACACAACTACTGAACTAATTAGTCCGGAACTTAGGAAAACGAATTAAAACTAGAAAAAAAAAATGCAAGTAACTTAAGAATGTGTTTGAAACAAGTGTACTTAATCACTGTGGAGGAGCAATTTTTAAGCAAAGGTTCAGGAAAGCCTGAATCAATGCTTAAAAATCACTCCTTCACAGTGATTATTTGCTCTTATTTCGAACAATGCAGAGTATATAATAGTTTACCAGATCTGGAAATTAGTCTCCAAAGATGCTCCTCCACAGAAGAGTGCTGACCATAATTTCCAGGCCTGGTTTAATTAACAAGATAACAATTTAAGTTTGAACTGAAAACCCGAAAATTTCAAATGCAATAAAATAGTATACTTTCTGAAGCTCCTCTGTGAACGCCGCCAATTCCACCAGTCACAAAAATAGAAATGCCAGCCATATTTGCCGCCAACATAGTAGATGACACTGTGGTACCACCACTGAGATTCTATGAAGAGATTAAAAGTATAACTTTGCATCCAAACTTTGGCTTCACAGCAAAATATGGAAATACGTACTACAATACTACAGCCTAGTACCTAAGCTTATGGAATAAATTTGGATTTTCGCGCCATTCGTCTTGCTAATCAAAATTATAGATTTTTTCTACACGTTGAAATTTCGAATTTTTGCAAATATTTCACTTTGTCCACATTATATTTGGCCAAGATTATAGTTTAAAATAAGAGCAAATAACAGCTTTTATGAGCTGTATAACTACAAACTTCACCAAAAAAATCACTTCACCACAATCATTATTTGTTCTTATATGAAACACCATATATAAATGCATTTTACAGTAAAAGTCAGAGGTAGTATCTGTGGGGAAGAGTGTGGAGTCAATAATCTTGTCATTGATTGGTTTCTTCATACCAAAGAAACCAATATATCACTCTTCTACACTGCTACAGGCTGTTACTTCAACCTCTGTAGTAATGACAAAAGAATATATGTTTATATAGATCACCCCAAACATAATACCCCAGTGAGCAAAACATTGTCTAGAATATGCATCAAAGACGCTAGAACAACCTTGAAAACATTTAAGTGTTTTTACTGCAAACTTTGATAGACATAAAAATTCATTCCTAGGGGAGGAGTGCTGAATCAAAAATCTGAATCTTGAAATTGATTGGTTTCTTCGTTTACTTAACACTCTTCATCGTGGGATAATTTGTTCTCAAATCTATTCATTTTGGACTTCTTTAAAGCTACTAAAATATTTTTTTTTTGAATCAAATTTTGGAGATGACTCCTACAAATAATGTACAAATAACCAACCTTGCTTAAAACATAACTTAGATCTCTTCTGGATGTTTTG
Source organism: Neoturris breviconis (assembly GCA_032360805.1). Taxonomy (NCBI): domain Eukaryota; kingdom Metazoa; phylum Cnidaria; class Hydrozoa; order Anthoathecata; family Pandeidae; genus Neoturris; species Neoturris breviconis. The sequence goes on along the minus strand of JAULBZ010005273.1, from coordinate 9,498 downwards.
ACTAGGCCAGTTTTCTTTTCTGACAAGAATTTCATCTCATCATTATCCAAACCTTTATACAAGAAAATGTAAAAGAAAACTCTGATTTGTACTACAGTGTCAATATTATGGTTCAAAGATTGCTACTCTTTCTGGTCAACTTTAGCTTACCTAGTGTGGAGCCTCAAAAAATCCATTGTCTATAGTGATAATTTTATTCTAATTTCCATTAATGACCACAAAAACACTATGAAGTTATCCAATATTTTAGGAGTACAATGAGTACAAGTGCTTGTAGGTACAAACTTTTTCATGTGTTTTGTAGCCTTTTACTGAAAGACGTTTGTGTATTTTGATTTTCAAAACTTACAATTTGCAAATATTTATGAATAAAAATATTTCAAAAATTACAAAAATACTGTTGTATTTATTATTTTTATGTACGTATATCACTTGTAGAAACATCATCATCACACAAATACATATTTATATCATGAAACATACCAACAATAACTTGTCCATCAATAATCCCAATAGTAGCTGGATAAGCATTGTTTTCTTTTATAATCCGTTCCACTGAAAGTGCAGTACTATATGTAGTATAGGTAAAGTATCAATTGATGTTTATATGTTTTATATGTTTTGTAAGGAAGTAAAGATAAAACATAGACAGCAACATGTGCTTTGGACAATGCCTGTGGATGAGACTATCTATTTTAAGTATAGTTTTAAGCTTTAAAGATCGCCAATCAACAGTTACGTAATAAATGTGTTCTCATATATCGTAAAAATCTGTTGAATTGTGCATTGTCAATATATTTCTAACTAGCATTGGGAGTAATTAAAGTTAAAAAAAAAACTTAGACTCATGATAGTAATTTTAATGTTTTACGACCCTAAAGTGGATATAACATTAATATTTATTTCAAAATTGAAGAAGGAAGCTTTCCAAAATCAAAATGGAGACTTATCATCTCAGAAAATTGAGGAGAGAGCTTCCTCAATATACAAAATGGTTGCCAAAAAGATTCATGGTCAAAGTCTTATAGAAGAGCTAATTTTTAAAAATTTTCTAAGTACAAATGTGATTCTGGTCAAATCCTTATATATAATCAGTGAAAAAAGTTTCAAAAATTACCCTGAGTCAACTATTTAACTTTCGGGCATAACCTCTGGGCAAACTTTTTATTGAATGTGGTCAAAGTCTCGTAGAAATCAGAATTTGCAAAAACGTTTCTAAGTCTAAATATTCTATGATCCAAGTTGCATAGCAAAATTCAAAAAGTCGACTATTTAACCATTGGGTGTAGCCTTTCGCCTAATCTTTTACTGAATGTAATGAACCTAATCTTTTACCTCATAGAAATAAAATATCCCACTTTTTAAAAAATCCCTTTTTCACTGATACTCGATCCCAAAATTGATGAAATCGAAAAAGATTTGGCCAGCAGTCCTGTAATATTGCCTAGAATGCCATAACAAAATTTCACGACGGTACCACACCTTTTAGGTTAATTGGACAAAAAGCTCGATTTGGACCCTTTTTGCCCAAAACTTGGAACCGAGTTGACAAAACCGAAAGATTTTTAGCGAGCCCTTTTTGAATATAGCCACAGATGCTAGTACAAAATTTAAAATTACTAGCATTTCAGGAAAATGGTCTATTAAGAAAACCGGGTCATCAATGCCGACGCAAAGTGATAGTAAAACCATGCATATTTGATTTTCAGTTCATAGTCAATTTGAACACATTTCTTTATGTGAGGGATGAGGTGATTATTTGCTATGATAAAACGTCAAAATACCCGTTTGATTTTCAATTTTACCTTTCATATTGCGTTCAAAGCCAATAATCAACAAAAATGAGGTAATATTAATCCGAAAAATGGAAATGAGGCAAACCAAACTTTGTATAGTGAGATAAAAATGTTAAATGTTACTTACTCTAAATTGTGAGGGTATGGCATACCATGCGTGATAATAGTGGACTCCAGAGCAATAACAGGCTGCTTCATTTTAACAGCATGCTTTATATCTTCTCTTATTCGTATCAAGTCATTATGAATAAATCTGGTTACTGATCGTTTATATCTTTTGCATAAGAACTTGATTGGGCTTACACTGAACATTTTATTTTCAACCTCTAAAGAATGATAGTCTGTGAAGGCACCAATACAAGTTATTGAAAAATGAATAACACTGTTCCAGTACCAACAGTACACAACTAGTTAAAATTACGCTTCTTGTACATTTCTACAAATACAACCTTGCTAAAAGCTGTCCGTGCTCAAAATAAGAACAGATATTGTGTGGTAGGACACTATCATTGACTTTCTAGACTAAAGCTACATTAATCAAAGTGATGGTATAGAAAGTAGCCTGCCAAACCAAGCAAAAGTTTAACTTAGTGCACGGAAATGATTTGTATATAATATACTGTATAAGAGTGTTCCAATATTGTCATTCTCGACACGTTAGAAATTTTGATATATAATCTGGTGTTTGAAAATAATTACAAGCAGACGAGTGATATTTTATCATTAGGGTCATTCTGACTCAATATCTTAGAAATCCTACCCTTTCCTCACATTATGAAAATATAGGTTGGTTGGTTTAGACGTTTTCACCAGCGTACATACCTCTTTCTGCCATTTTTATTTTTCAAAATGATGTTTGCCTTAATTTTTCTTTCTTATTTAATTAGTTAGCACTTCATTTCTAGACCTCCTTACTATTGAGCTTCCAGACTATATTCAGTATATATTTACTAAGTGTCTGAAATTAAACTAGAAATGTCTCCACCGAGGAGATAAAATTTCTAGTGCTAGATTACAGTACCAAGAAAATTGCTTAAACACGATTTTTGAGTTCCGTTGAATTAAACAGAGGGATATAGAGATAAAAGTGTGTGGTAGTAGAGCTGTTCCCACCCAAAGCTTATAATTTTGTTTGAAACAGACTATATATATTTTCTTGAAATTATTGCATGAATATTATATACTACTATAAAAAAATACAGGCAAACTGCCTCAAGCTCCCTCCCTCCCGCTAAGGAAAGAAAAAAACTGATATGAAATATGACTCGCCCCTTATGTACAATCAAAACATAGAATAAATTTTAGGAGCCTAAATTTATTTTTCTATGGAGATTTGAAAATAAAAAAATTGCCTTAAAAAATCCCAAAAGCAAAACAGAAGTTTTCCCCTCACCACCTACAATTAGGCAATTGATAGTATAAATAATAAATATACAACACGATGATAGAAATTTATTTTACGCCTCTTGCTTTTACATTTTTATTGTTTTTTCTTGACTTTTTCTGTTTAATGTCAGATATATTTTCTAATGGTAACTCTGTTTTCTTTCGTTTATTACTACTCTTGTTAGTTTTTAAAGTGGTGTCCCTAGTACTCTTCTCCTTTACATCTACTTTTCTATCAACATTTTCATCGTCAGAAGGTACAACTTCGTCTTGCTCAATGACATTATGTGATTCTGTCTTTTGTTCCTTTTCTGTATCATTGTCTGTGGAGTCGTCTTGTAGCATACTTTCTTCCTTTTCTTCTTCTTCATCTGAGCTAATTGCAAAATTTGGTATATCATCTTGTTCATCATCATCACTCATTTCTTCTTCCTTTTTCAGCTTGATTTCCTCCTTTCCTCCGTCTTCAGCTGCTTCCTTCTTTTTGAACTTTGCCTTCATAAATTTATAACCAGTTACATATTTCTCTATTTCATGTGGTACGTTATTAATCTCTTTCTTTGTCAATGTGCAATATAAACGGGATTTCCCCCTCTTACTTGGAGCAAAGAAATCTCTGGCGTCATCAACTTTAGTGAAAATATCTGAAGAATCTGAAGATTTCATTTTTTTATGTAGCCTCATGAACTTCTTTCCTTTAACGTAGTTCCTCACAGCATCTATACATAAAGGTATTTCATGCTTCGTAAGCTTACAAAATATTTTCTTTCTATCATCTAAAACTTCAAATATCCCTGGATAACTGTCCAAGAACTTTTTCAAGCATTCACCCACCGCTTTTCCAGCCGCCATTTTGAAAGAACATGTGCCTATCGAATGTTTTGATTTGGTAAATAGCACTATAGCCTGTTTATATTTGATGTTGGTCTGGAAATGCTTCCTGAACACAAATATGGGACCTATGCAATGATACAATTAGGCACGCAATTCGATTTAATGATACTACAACTGGTTTTAAATTTCATCTTTAACTCTAAATTTGTTTCAACATTTATTACTTTCTTGAAACATAAAAATACTAATTACGAACCCAGTCTAGCTTACCTCGTTTTGATTTTAATACGGCCCTTTAAAACTTGCAACATTCTCCTCGCGGTCTTTCAGTCCTCCATGCTATCTTGGTAAGTGGCGTGTTACTACTTTTTTATTTTCATATTTTTTCGTCTATGGTGTTGTGGATCACGGATCGCACTTCAATTTTTATGAGAACATGGATATGATCCATCTGAGCTGACTAAATGTAGCTATAATGTTCTGTTCTAACGGTATCTTATATTTTCCACCAAGATATCCTTCGCTACTTTTTAGATATGTTGTCCTGGTTAAAAATATCTAGATTTACCGTTCCGAATTTTGCTGCCACGTTTGCTGATTCTATTTCTTATCTAATTTAGCTTCGCAAGTAGATGTTTTTAGCTAAAATAAACACATATACGATACATTTAAACCATACAAGCCCATATTTGTTTATAAGCGGCCATCGACAAACGATTTTTTTTTTTTTTTTAACAGCTTTAGGAGAACTTTTCAGCATATCTATTGCAACACCACAGCAAACACGCTGCTAGGCTGATGCCCCGTCCAAGATTTCATTGGCGATTCGATTGAATTATCAAAACCAGATTTCGTAGCAAGATTCTTTTGCGGTCTGCAAATTATCATGGTCATGTTATTGACATATTCAGCCCTCTGAATCCAAATTAATTAAGAATGGCACGTAAGTACCGTCCTAAACCGGACGGCAAAATTTTGCCGACCTAGGACTATATTATAGGTCAGCATTGCCCTTCTGAACAAATCTGGGAGTCGGCAATTTAGAATTAAGTTGCTGACAGATATATCAAGCAATACTAAGTAAGACAGTCCTTAATAGATTAATAAGTTTTGGTCCCGAAAAACATGGTGCCGCATCAAAAAACTTTAACTCACAAATTTTAATTATCAGAAGAAAGAAATTATACACTACCGTGCCCCGTCTTTTCGTGAACAAAATAACATCTCATGCGTTGTAAATATCATAATAATTTTCATAAAATCCCTATCAAAATAATGAAAAAAATATAGTAGACACAAGCTGTTATCGCTAAGCGGGCGCAGAATGCTCTTTTGTTATTTTTCAATAAAAAATAAATGTGAATATGTGTGATTAGAGAGATTTTCTTTCCTTTTTTTCAAATTTTTATCGGCTCTCAGTTATACTCTTCCTGAACAACCTAAAGCCTAAAAATTGAAATCGTTTGTTGATGGCCCCTATACCAAACTCTTTTAGTAAGCAAATATTTTTCACCTGTCGAGAATAGGTACGGGTTTTTTTCAACATTTCATCGATATTTTTGTGAACCTTTGACCACATTCATCAAAAAGATTAATTTATGATTTTGGTTGACTTAAAAATATTTTTGATTTTTTTCCCTGTAGATAAGAATTTGACTAGAGAAAAAAAACTAGACTAGGCATTAATTAACGTGATATAAGTAGCCTAGAACAGAGCTTGGAATCCTAGACTAGGTAGTTTTGATGCCTTCCTATGGCACACAGGAAGGATTTTATATAAGTACACTTAGCCCAACAAACTATAACAATAACCTCCTCTAACACTTACAATACTGCTGAACACATTCCCAGTGCAGTGTAAAGACGAACATCAATCAACAATGTTCTAGCGTCTCTACTGATGACTTTAAACAACTAATTTCTCTTTAAATTGTTATAGATTCACATCTTTAAATTGCTAGTCCAGCAATCTTTACCATACATTCAAAATGGTCAGAGAAGATAAGAAAACATGGAAATCGAACTATTTTTCAAAAATGGAACAACTTTTAGAAGAGTATCCCAAATGCTTCTTGGTGTCTGCTGACAATGTCGGATCCAAACAAATGCAGCAAATTCGTATTGCTCTCCGTGGCAAAGGTGACGTATTGATGGGTAAAAACACCATGATGCGAAAAGCCATTCGTGGACAAATCTCGAAAATACCTGCTTTGGAAAAGTAAGTTAATTTATGCTTTGAAAAAGTAATTTACAATCAGTTTGAAGGCTAACGAGAAAATTTATTTAACTTTCTTGGAAAAGTAAATTACATAACGATATGGAATGGGTAAATTTACGACATTCTCTTAAATTATCAAAAACAGACCTTCCTGCCTAAAATTTATTCTTCTTTCTAACCTAATAATTGTCTAGATATAATAAATGTTTATATGGGGGAAACTAGGAAAGGGTAGAAATCTTGCTTAAAACATATTTTCAAATCTTAACAATAAATCAAAATTCTATAGATTGATCTTTTATCATACTTGCTTATAAATATATGTTGTTTCGAAAAAGTTATGATGGGAATTCTACTACATTAGAAACAATTGTGTGGGATACTTTTTTTTAGATATTTCTATGCAGATTAAGATGGTGTAAACAAATATATATATTTTTTTTGTGCACATAATTCTTTGGTGTGAGATATAGTAAAATTTGAAAAAAAAACAGCTTTATTTCCACAAATTATATTTCAAGAAAATAAAAGAAATACACTATCTCAACATAGGCAAAAATGATTTTTAGCCACCTAATATATTTCACTTGCAATTTGCATTTTAATTAAACACTTATGTTAGGCTGTCTGTATCTGTGTCTGTATGGTCAGGTTCTTCTACCTCTAAGTAAGTCATTTTAAAGGTTTCATTTTGTGTTATAGAATCCTTCCACATATTGTTGGTAATGTTGGTTTTGTATTCACCAATGAAGACTTAGGCGAAATCCGAGAAATCCTTCTTAGTAACAAGAAAGAAGCCCCTGCCAAGGCTGGTGCTATTGCTCCACTAGATGTCTTTGTTCCCGCTGGTAACACTGGTATGGGTCCTGAAAAGACATCCTTCTTTCAAGCTTTGGCAATTCCAACCAAAATTACAAAGGGTACCATTGAAATTCTTAGTGAAATTCATTTGATCAAACTGGATGAGAAGGTAATTCCGTTTTTGAAATAAGAATAGATAATGGAAGTCCTTCATAGTGATAATTTGCTCTTGAATACTTTGATTGCTTTTTTATCATTAGCAGCATCATTTGACTGCTGTCAATTGATTTATCATCAATGTTTAGATACTATTGAGGGACCAAAGGTTTAAAAAATGAAGTAAATTTAACAAAATGAAGTCTGGTGTTTTTAAACAACTCATAAGGTTGTTAGAACCAGTTTGTAATGGATTGGTTTATTTTGTGGTTGACCCTGTACTCTTATGTATATTTGTTGAGATGATCCATATGTTGATTTAAATAAAGAAACAATGATTTTTTCACTGTTAAGTTGCATGCTGGTCCAAGGAAATAACTCGTAGTGTTAAAAATAAAAGCAAATAATCACTGTGTAGGAGGGATTGTTTAGTATTGCTTCAGGCATACTAGCTTGAAACAATCCACAAAATCACTTATCCACAGTGATTATTCGCCCTTATTTTGAACACTGGCTCAGGGTTTAGGGTTGAAGTAGATGTACCACTTACATGGGAAAGAGTCAGCAAAGTAAATGCTTTCTAATGTTATTGTGGTTTATTTACAAAATATGCATTCCGGTCCTTAAGTGTAATTTTGGTCTACTTTTCAGGTCGGGCAGTTCCCTGAAATACCGAAATACCATTGTTTTGATTATTATTAAATCCTGTAACCCATTGATTACTTTCCAGGTTGGTGCTTCTGAATCTGCTCTATTAAACATGTTAAACATTCGACCATTTCACTATGGTTTAGTTGTGAGAACTGTTTATGATAATGGAAGCGTATTCAATCCAGAAATCCTTGATATTAAGGATGATGACATCATTGCCAAATTCTGTGAAGTAAGTAAAGGTCATTTTCTAGTACAGGAAATTTTCTGCGGAACGCAAAATGTATGCTCGTAAAAAGAAATTAATTTGCTCTTCAAAACTTGTGAAAACCCTGCTCTATCTGTATTAAAGTGTTTCCTGAGGAGAGAGAGTACACTCTCAATGTTGGTTGTTACCTTCTAAGAAAGAAGTAAGTTTAAAACAACCTTGAACGTATTTACCTACTCCCAAAATCTATAATCTGTTCTATTTCTCAGGGTCTTGCTAATATTGCTGCTGTATCACTTGCAATTGGTTACCCAACCACTGCTTCAGTTCCACATTCAATTATCAACGGATTTAAGGTAAGTTACTGTTATATTTGATATTAGAAAGTAGTGTCTGAAGCCAAATTAAAAGGATAAATTATTTAGTAGTAATGTTGATGTGTATACATTTTGCGTGTTTTCTATAACAATCTTTAATCGAAGTTGGTCTCTCTCGTCTACATTAAAGCCGATTTCCATTGCAGTGCACACCGAAGATTGACGGACCCAAATTCCCAAAAAGCAGTTGTAGCGACCAAAAAAGTTATTTTAAAAACTGTCAGGCTGAACATTTTTTCGTTAGTTAAAACATTTGTCGCCAAGGAAAATTGTTGTCAGTTTTAACCAATAAAAATTATTTGATGAAAATTTTACTTTGATCTTAGCAACTTTAACAGGAGGAAAAGGTAGGGGTCATAATAGCAGGGGGAGGGGTCTTTCTTTGATAAAAGCAACTGACCAGGTAATAGGGAACAGGTACCCATCAGTGTTTTTAGGGACATTGCTCGAAATTTTCACCTGAACATGGTATTGAGCTGGAAACCTCCCCAGATCATAAGCACCACTGTTTAACCATTCCACTATTGTCTATTGCATAAAAAGGATGGTTATTATATAAAAGGGGTGGGTTGGTGTGTTTGGCCAAAAACTTATAAGGGAGGAGTCATGATGAATGGAAATTGAAAGCGTTTTCCTAAAACAGGAATTTACAATTCGGCATGGAAGAGTACTATCCTATTAATCCCCCTGAGACATCTTCATTTGGAGTGTGCGTGAGAATCCTTTAAGCTTTATGCAAAAAAGTATATTCCTTATTACTGAATCATACTCCCCGATTGTTGATTATAGAAGCGAGAGTTTTACTATTAACTTTATTTTACCACTTAGAATGTTGCTGCTGTATGTTTGGAAGCTGATATTGACATTCCTCAAGTCGCTACAGTATGTTTATTATTCACTATATTTCACTGTGACATTTCGCGAGTTTTTATGAATCAGGGTTCAGACAGAACCTGGAAAATCAGAATGCTTTTGTCACTATAAAATGTTTAGTAGCCATCTCCAAAATTCGTTACCAAAAGCAAATATCTTAGCAGCTTTAAAATAGTAAAATTCAATAATTTTGAGAAA